>JAMXBD010002755.1:0-165851 GCA_024138025.1 Combretum micranthum | reverse complement strand
AATGAAAATTTTACTTTTTCAAAAGCTTAACCAAATCACAAACTTAGTTAATCAAATTCAAATGGCTTTTTAAACTCACTTGAAAATAATAACTTAATAAACAAAAGTTTATTCAATTCAGATGAAATAGGTTGAAAATGATCAATGTACGTTAAACAAAAACAAGCGTGAAACTTCCAGTTTTAGTCCCTGAATTAGTTTCTGATTTACTACAGCACTTCCAGTTATTCCTGATTTGTTTCTAAATCTAAATTGAACTCATGCATGTAAGCCCGGAAAATCGATAAATAATTTCAGATGAATTCAAAATTAACCTTAAAATTCACTCAATTAAAACCGAATTTCAACTAGTCCAAAAACAAACGAAACGAATTAAGGAACTTCTTAACCTTGAGAAAATGAAAATATTTAAAAATAAAATAAGAACACAGTGGTCTTCAAATTCAAAACCACTATGTACGACAAATTCCATACGTGACTCCGATTTATAAAATTGGGTGGTAATATAGATCCCAAAAACGAATTATTAAAAAGTAAATAATGATTAACTTTTGGAAATGAAACCCAATTCAAAAATTCAAAAAACGTTTAAAAGATATTAAATACTTATAAAAATAAAATTTAAAAAAATTTCTCAAATTAAATATGTTGTATAAACATAAATATCAGTTTCCAAATTGGCAAAGGCCTAAACGAAAAATCACCAGGAACCCTAACGGAAGACGATAGTGTAAGTCCGGCAATCTAGCACCCTAGCCCTAGAGGCCAAGATGTAGTTTTAATATGTAGAATAGCTCACAGTAATATGAGTTTGTTTAAAAATATCATATTGGTAATTTTTTACCTATTTCGAACCAGTTCGGATAAGACTTGAAAAGCGTTGTCCGGGGCTCGAGATATCAAAAATATACAATAGTACGTTAGACTCGTAATTTCATGAGATTTCTAAATATATTAGTTATATAATTTTTTCGGATTATAAAAGTTCAGTTATAACCTTTTTATCGTATTTCCATTATTACCGGTAATTGAATAGTCTTTTGCACTATTCATTTTTATTTCATTACAAAATTTTATTTATTCTTATAAAGCCTTATATTTTTAGATAATATTTTATATGTTATAGAAAAATTTAGTTTTTCTAAAATTTAGTTCGTTACGGGTCTTTACAGGATCAGATTCTGTTTAAGACCCGATACTAAAAATAAAATAAATTAATTTAATAATTGAAAAATATTTTAAAAATATTTATATTTTCATAAAATAATTTTTAGAATTTTTCGAGTTATAAAAATATTATTTATATCCCATATTCGCGTATTTTGATCATACCGGTAGCATAATTGTTAAAATACTAAAAAATTTCAAATAATTATTAATTTTAATTATGAAAAATCTGCTACAAATATTTGGAATAATTTTTCTAATTTTATTTTATTTTATTTTATTTTATTAAGAAAGTACCTTTATAACCCATACCTTCAAGTACACCTTACACATATCACTTCATTTTCACTTCAATCTTTCTACATTATCCCACAATTGATGGCAGATTTTTGACCCTCTTTTATGGCTGCCATTGACCCTTATCTACTCATATTTGACTAAATTAATTATTTTACTCTTCTTAAGAAAGTTACATTACACATTTATTAAACAACTCAAATTCAAGTCATATTTCAACAATTTCCCCTCTCTCCTCCCCCATTTTCACGTGTAGCATGGTCCTTTTTGGGCTGCCTTGTTTTATTTTTTTCTCTCATTTATTCAATTAAAAAACTTATTTTCTCTCACTCCTTCATTTACTCACTTTCCCTCTTTCATTCTTTAACTTTTCTCTCTATTTTTCCTCTCTTTTTTCTTCATTTCCTCTTGTTCCTCCATGGAAAACAAGCTGCCCTTCTTCTTCCATGGCTTCTACACCTTATTCTAAAGATTTCTAAGCAAATCTTCTTCCCAAAGCTCTATAGATGATATAGGTAAAGTGTAATGAAGGTCTCATGCATCAAATGACCTTCCATAAGCTTAAAAGCTTAGGATGATGATGCCAAAATGAAACACTCATTTTCTCTACTTTTATTATCTTGCATTTCAATTATTTTCTTGTTTAAAGTTGATATATTTTGTAGATCTAAATTTTTGTAGCTTTGATTTTGTTTATGCCATAGATCTTGTTATTTAAGTTGTATATTTGTTATTTCTTATTATTTATGCATAGATCTATCATCCACATATTCATCTTAGTGATTCATCCATTTAAAACTAGTTTAAAAGACTAGATCTAGTGTTTTTGAGTTCATAATGCATTAGACCTTAGTTTATGTTCATGAACAACTTGCTATAACATGATGATGGTAGGAAAGTTATAGGAAACTCAAGATCTATTTTATTTTCAAGCAAATGATTTTTGAAAATTCGGATCAAAATGGGACCATATTTAGAAAAGTGATTTTTCAACTTCAAAATGTGTATTTTTCATTTAAAATGAAGGGCTTAGGGTATAGACAACATAAATGAATGATTTTGAAAAGTAAAGTTTAGATCTATGAGTTTATAGTTCATTACCATGGGTTTCTTTTAGATGTATGTTCATATTATGTGTAGATCTTGGATTTGAACTTGAACAAAATTTGTGAAATTCGTATTTTGGCAAGACCTCATTTAAAAACCACTTTCCAAGTGTCAAAGTGTAATTTTTATTTAAGAAATGAAAGGGTCTTAGGATAGGATATGTGAGGAATGGATTTTCATAAGCTTAGATAGATTTTATCAAAAAATATTACCAAAAATAAATTTTCTAAATTCGGATCCCAACCAAGACCAATTTTTAAAACCCATTTATCAACTCCAAAACTCATGTTTTATGTGAAAAATGAAGTACATAGATAATTGGTATCATTAAGTAATGATTTTTACAAGTTAAAATGAGTTTAGGCATGAGTAATGTGTAAAACAAGTAATGGAATTAAAATGAAAAAATTTGAGTTAGTGATCAAATTGTCAAATTCGTAATTTAAGATGATGCATATGTAATCACTTAGTATTTGAGCTCAAATTGCAATTTTTATGTGTTAAATAAAGTCCTTAGACAATAGATGTAGTAAAGTCTTAAATTTTAATGCATTAAACAAGTTTTTCCCAAATGAATCATTCAAAAAGTGGATTTTCTAAAATTCGGATTTTTGAGTAAATCATATTGGAAAACATATTTGCAAAGTGTAAAATGCAAATTTTTGTGTAAGAATGAAGTCCTTAGTGGTTATGTATGATTGAGCCCTAATTTTCTAAATATCAAATGAATTTTACTCAAAGGAATCTCTCAAAACCAATTTTTACCAAATTCGGATTTTGGAATCAACCCACTTGAAAACATACTTACAAAGTGTAAAATGGAAATTTTTATGTATAAATGAAGGTCATAAGTATATATATAATGAAGACTCAATTTTAACAAAATAATTATATTTTCTTAAGTAATAAATCCAAAACAAATGGAAATTATCAAAGTTAGAAAAGTAGATTTTTCATAAGTAGTTGTTATTATGGTCTTGCAAAATAAAAAGTTATAAAATTTCCTTTTAGCAAAATCATCAAGATCATGCATACATTAAGCTCATCTCATGTCATTCATGTTAGGAAATCACTCATATTGCATGTATAGCTAATTTATATAGTAGGAACATTACAAACCTTTACAAAACTACTTTTCGGATTTGGAAATGGTCACTGCCCTAATCTGATCCAAACTTTTCGAGGATTCAAAGTTTTCAAAACTTGAAAATAATATTAGAAATAGATAAATCTTTCGAAGTAGATGAAATCGATATATAATTTGCGAGATTCCGAGTTAAAATGACCAAGTTATGGCCGTTTTAAGTTGGAATTCTGCTTAGGACGCGAATTACGAATTTGATAGTTCGTATAAAATCGTTTGGATTAGTTTGAGTTGAAATACTTATTAGAGTATTTCTTCCTTGTTAGGTGATCCCGAATTCGATAATTCCCTACTACCAAATTATTATTACTAGAAGCCGGTGATCCAATGGCCAAGTGAGTTTTCTCCTTGTTTTGTTATCTTGATTGTGCTTGTAGTTATTGATTAGATGGAACAAGATAAAAATCAATATGAATGGGGATGGGATATATGATGAGGCTGTGATGAATGTATGCCGAAGAACACTAAAGCATATCAAAACCACGATTTGATTGGATAACTGCACTGTTCATATTATTTCCGTTATGTGCATGATATTGGCTGGTCACTCTAAAGAATGTATAAATATTTTAACCTAAGCAAAAAGTAAATTGATCATGCATCACATCGGACGTATTACATTTGGTAGCGTGCTACTCCTACGCAGGTCAATCAATATGATCCGAGGACTTGTTTGGATAATGAGACCCGGGATCAGAGCTCATTCATAGGGAACTAAGGCGCATCAGGGATGCATTCCATGTGTGAGCCTAGCCGAGGCGAGTGCTATGAGCCGAGGGCTTGGGGACTAGCAGCGATCGTGTAGACTTCAATACCATCCCCAACCCAAGATACGAAGGGCGTAAATCCGTTCTGTGTGTGGGTTCCGAATACCCATGCATAATTGCTTGCTCACGTGCTTTTCATGCATAGCATATGACTGATTATAACTTGTTTGTTATGGTACGGAATTAAGAGAATTCTCACTAAGCTAGTGTAGCTTATACCCTATAGTTGTTTAAATGAACGTTATCTCAAGAATGCAAAGTGGGGACTGAATTGATTGGAGCTGGGAATGACTCCGGGATTTTGGCAAAGAATACAAATGTTTGAAGTTATCAGCTAGTTGATGATTTGTCTTGTAATAGTTTATGTAGGGAAGTCTGTGGATGAATGTAATCGAAGTTGAATGAATTTTATTTTGAAGTATAGTGATTTGTATCTGAAGTATAGTAAATTTGCATTTCCTTTACATTGTTACTCAATTGTATCAACATAAAATGTATCATTCCGATGTATCTCCTTTATGTGTTAGACGCCTTGTACATAGTATGGAAGCTTTCACGTGACTGAGGTGGTCATTCTTAGGCTTTAATATTGTGTACGACGGACTGCTACGTTTAGGGTACCCTTCGGGGCATGATAATGCAAACAATAAAGATATGCATGAAATTTAAAGAGATGAGAGAGAAGAGAGTGCAAATTTGATTTATAGAGGTTCCGCCTCAAACGTTAGTCCTCTCTTCCAGCACCAAGTCGGGGATCCGGTATTCCACACCGGTATGTTCCACTATCCAATAAATCAACAAGTTGCAAGCTGTCTTTTGCCAAAACACTTGGCTACAAATGCCCTCAGCTTGATCCTCCTAGCTTCCTTCAAGCTACAATCAAACTATTGAGCCTACTTATAACTCTCAAACTCACTCAAAGAGTAATAACAAATCAATTTGAGGAAATAAGTAAAATATCCTCTAATTTCAGTACAATGAAAATATAAATGACAGTATTTGCTTAAGGAAAATATTGAGAGCCTTTTGTTGCTTATTTTCTTTTTCACATTAAAGGATGGATGTCTCTTCTTTCTTCTGTGCCTGTAATATATTTGTTATTGTTCAAAGGCTAGTAATGGATTTGATCCTGATATTTTGCAAACAATTCGAATATAGTGCTATTCATCTCTCTATTTCAACGATAACAACTTTGGATAAAGATGAATTCCTTTTATCTTGCTAATTCTGATATTGAGCTTGAGATTCGGATATGATCTTTTGATGGATTTTATTTAAACGTTAAAATCCGAATTGGCTTTGTTGTAGCTAATCTTTAAAAGATGATCTGATCACATCGTTCTTGATATGAAGAAAATATCCCACGAAAATAGTAGCTTCATTAATCTGATATTGATTCATTCAAATTTTGAATTCTCTTGATTATGGATAAACTCGTCCTTGATGAATATCACATTCAGATTCTCTTCTTATTTCATAATGTCACAAAATTAAAGATATGTCTAAAAATAAACCTTGAATTTCTTGTCGTGATACTTCAATTTCTATCGAGAATTAAATTCTTCATCAATTAATCCTTAATCTATATAAACTTGGATCCCCTTGAATAATTTATCCAACTTTGTAGAACATAATTGAATGCATTACCCAAATACATTCACTTTGGTGCTGGGTCTTCAAAATTGTGAATTAATTTGGAAATCATTCGTTTTTCATAGTCATGGTCGTGATCTCGCATTAGTCTCTAAATTTCCTTCTGACTGATATACAAGTCTTTGCAAAGTACTTGTTACCTTCTGAATTACTTTCTGACTACATACTTGTTCTTGAAAAACTCTCCTAAACACTTTTTGAAATACTTTCTGAGTTATATCCTTTTGTAAAACATTTTCATAAAACTTTTGATCATATTCACTGCACACTTAATGGATTTATTAGTAAATACTTAACTCTTTTTGTTGTCATCAAAATCATCATTGAGAGAAACCAACAAAAGTTTATCCTTTTGATTGTGATATCCTTGTAGTTAAATCAACATTTCAAAATATCATGAAAGGCTTTTTTCAAAGTTTACCATCTAATTTAGGTAACTTTCTAAATAATACTATCCTAATTATTATATTTAAAAAAAGAATTATTTTAATGTTTTTAGTATTTTGTGTAACAGGAATTTCAACCAATAGGAATTTTATTTCTTCTTCAATACCTGTTCATTGCGATGATGATAAAGAGTGTGAAGATAGAAAGACTGATAATTTATTTATAATGTTTATTTATTAGATAAATTTTAAGAATGTTGTAACTCATTCTATTCCTAATCTTTTTGTATATTGGTTATATAATTATTTTATTCAAATAAGTTCATTATGTAAGATAAATATTATTTTTAATTTTTTATTTACTATTTTAAAATTTTAAATTATTAATAACACAATCAACAATGTAAAAAAATTTTCCTTTCTGTGATGGATATAATCAAACTTTTAAGATTATTAATGATTTAAAAAAGTTAAATAATCATCCTTAAAAGTAATGTTAAGAGTCTATTTGAAAATGTGTAAAAATTATAAATTCTATTAATCAATAAAAAAATATTACAATAAATACGTATATCATTATTAAACAATACAAAAAGTTATATATGTGACATTAAAACGTTACTAAATATCAATTCATATTATGGTATAATTAAAAGTTAGTAACATTTATTATAATTGTATTGGATTGTTTTAATTTATTAACATTTAAATTTTGTCAGTAGTGAATTAGTAATGTTTAAACATCACTGAATTTTTTTATTTTGTAACGTTTATGTTATTTATGACCTTCACGATTCAAACATCATATATTACTTTTTATAATACACCTATTGTAACATTTACTAGTAACATCCAATAAACATAACTAGAAAACTTCTGTAGCGTTTAATTTACTTTGTAACGTTCATTAAACGTAACCAAACATCAAATTTCTTGTAGTGGTTTGGTTACAAGAACTAGATAGAAAAAGAAGATTTGGATAGGATATTATAATGAAAACTGGACAGCACAATTTTTTTTATACCATAATGGTACAAGACGAGAATTTTTGTGCTGTTTAGTGTTTCGTAAACAAATACTAGACACGACATTACATTTTGACCATTTTACTCCTGTTTATTATTGTATTTATTTTATTATTTATATATTATTAATAAATAAAATTTAAATAGATTAACTTATATATAGAATAAAATGAATTACATGTAATATTAAATAAAAAGCTACAATTTTACAATGTCATTTTTTTGGGGCAAAATTTTACTACATAATTAAAATATATTAAATATTCATATTAAAATTTAATTAGCTTAAGATTTAATAAATGTAAAATTAATTAAATCAATACTTTGAATTTTAAGTTAACTAATTACATAATAATATATTATATCAATATTAATAATTATTACATTAGCAATAAATATTAATATTAAAAAATATTATTTATTAAATTAATAGCCAATTATCTAACAATAATAAATATTATAAATATTTGTTGGTCAATCATGTCAGGACACAACTTGAATAAATCATAAGCAAAAAGATAATGACAAATCTAATCAATAATTGTCACAATACAATTTGCTATTTTGTAATGAAAGAAATATTTCAACACTTGAAATTTTTCAATTAATGATAAACAATCCTTCCGTATAGCCAAAAAATTACAAGTAATTAGCCAAAAAAGCTAATTCCTAGTCTCTACGAATCCTCTATGCAGCGTAATTTTTTCTACTAGATTATCTCTCATTTGGGTCTATTTCGCACTAGCACCACGATTCCAATTGTATTGATGCCCTTCTAAAAGAATCACTTGATGAATTATCATGTATCTAGTGTAGTATTAGCACTCAACTTTGAAAGCAAAGGATCTAATTATGTGTAGACTAAGGAAAATTATTAAACAGTGTCCTATTTTCAAGAGTATCCACAAAATATAACAAAGTATAGATAGTCTTTTATCGTAAAAATGGTATTCATTCATACAAATATAAAAATCTATCATTGTTTAAATATTCTATTTAATTAACATTCCTTGTAAAACAACAATCTGTCAAAAAACAATTACAATGCATTATCAGAAAAATTGAAACAGAGATGCCAAAGTTCAATCAGGTTTCCTAAAAAAAAAGCCATATGAGTTCTTGTCACATCACGAGGGTACCCTAAACATGGCAATCCGCCGTACACAATACTAAAGCCTAAGAATGACTACCTCAGTCACACAATGGCTTCCATATCATGTACAAGGCGTACATTACAACCAAGGAAATGCATCGGAGTAATGCAATTTACATCGATAATGATTAAGTAACAAGGCAAAGAGAATACTTATCATAAAACATAAACATGGTAAATTACAATTCTTAGGGGCATATCCCTCTATTGTCTTCAAGTCAAAATAAATACACTTCTTAGAAATTTTCAAAAAAACACTAACATAGCATACATTACATATAAGGAACCTTACAAGTAACTTCATCCTATGTTCCCATTGCCTTCATGAAAGTTTAACCCCCTTCCATGACTTCCTTAATGTCATGATCTTCAATTTAAGCTACGACTATATCAGTTTCAATAAAATCTATAGGAGTATAAGCTTACAACTAGCTTAGCGAGGTATTCCTTATCATTCGCATCATTTCAAATAAGTTCATTTAAATTTTCACACATATGCTATGCATACAATGCAACAATTACGTGATTACACAAATATATATAGTTATTTATAAACCATATATAGAACGGATTTACCCTTCCGTATCGAAGGTTAGGGAATTGGAGATGAAGAGCTGCGACCTTCTATTGCTGGTCCCCAGGTCCCCACCCAAAGCGTTCGATTGGCTAGGCTCCGAACCTAAAGTCGCATTTCCCAGGCGATTTGGATTCTCTAGGAAGGAACATGGTCCTTTTCCCACCACGATAACAGCCAATCCAACTCTATGCCTAGGAGTAGCAGCCTTCCGAAAGAGATGTGACTCGATAGATGCTATGCATGAGCAGTTTATTTTTCTTAAGCCAAACCTTATTAAGGTTTATTAAGAGGCGATCAATCAATTTGGCAAGCAATAAGCAATCATATAAGTAAGTAAAGAAACACTTAAATAGGCAATTTGAAGTCACGATATTCTTAATTCTCATTTCACGCATAAGTATAGAATCACATATATACATATCTCCGAATTCCCCATGCATAACCATTTTTATCTTTTCTTAGTATGCTAATGACACTACTTTACTAGCACAAGTAAGGTAACGAAATTAAGAGGAATAACTCACTCGTCCATTTCTCAATCTTCTTAGTCAAAGTAATCCTTAGGAAGGGTAGTCTCGTATCCTTCATCACTTAGACAAAAGAAATACCCTGGATAAAAATTTCGTAGAAATTCTACTTAAACTTTCTAATTCTATTTCACTATGTTCGTCAAAATCGCATAGAATGAAATTCTAATTTAAAATGGTCATAACTTGCTCATTTTAACTTAGAATATCGCATATAATATACCGTTTTCTACCTATTCGAAAAGATCTAACTATTTCTAAGGTTATTTTTGTCATATAAGGTTGTTTGAGTTCCAAAACCATTGGGTACAGATTCAAAACGAATATTTCTAAATTTTGCGAAACAATTTTCCAACTCACCTTCCTTTGAAAATCCTTTAATAAAAATATAGATATATATATAAATATATTATTGATAAATCCCTTTAATATATAAATAAGCCTACTTTATATGCAAAAATTTTAATGGTAGTGTGTCAACAATTTATTTCATAAAACAATTCATTTTGAAGTCTTAACTTGACAAATTTCCTTTTCAAGTATTTTGAAAAAACTTATATTTTCCTAGGTTATTATAAATGAGTATATTTTTATTTTATGTTCCTCATTCCTTTTTCCAAAACAAGTAAATTTTCCTTTAACTTTAGTCTTTTATAATTTCTACTTCTAGTGATAAAATATCAAAGTTATCAAAAGTCTATTAAGTTGTTAATAACCTATTTATAAATTTGCATTTAGAATGGTTTTAGAAAATGAGTCTTTTCTTTTTATATTTCTTGTTTAAAATATAAGTTCTTATTTTCTAAAACTTATCTTTTATTTCCTCTACAATTTTCATTTGAAAAGATCATCTTTATTGATGAAATCCTTTGTTTTTTATCTTATCATATCTGTATTTTTTGAAAATAAGTTCCTTCGTTAGAAACTTAAAAATCATTATTTTCCTAAGTGGGTTTATAACTTTATAGGTTGATTTTATCTTAACTTTGAAAATTAGTTTGCTTCTTGGTTTTGTTATGGAGTTGAAAAGAGTTTAATCTTAAGCTTTTTGTGAAAACTTTGAAAACTAACAAATTATTTTAATAAAACTTAGGTTACCATATTATAAAAAGAAAGTATTTATTTCTTATGTTTCCTTGGTAAAACTATCTTTATTATTTGAGAAAACTTGTATTACTCTACTTCTATGTTGTTGATAACAACTTCATTATTTAATAACAAGCCATATAGTAGAAAATTTTAGTTTCAAGTTCTTCTATTAAAGAAAATTTCTACTTTTAAATTTAGTTGAGACAATATCATTATGTAGATGCAAGTATTATGAGCATGTAAAATAATAAGAATATGAGAGAATACTAGAAACAAATAATAATAAGCAAGATAATAAAAATATCAAATATTGAGAACCTTAGCTTCATCAAGGTATCTCGATCAAGTATTGGGAGCCTTTGCTTCATCAAGGCATCCCAGGACTAAGAATAGACTAGTCCCAAAAAAAATAAAGAAAAGAAAGAAAATATTATTTTGACTTGACAAGGACAAGTATAAGACTAGAAAGACTAATCTTAAAAGAGCATGAAATAAATAAATTGCAAAGCATGAAATTAAATAAATAACAAGTGAGCTTATATGCTCTAAAGATTATATATAAATATATTTAGTTAGATATGAATAAGAAATTAGCATAATAATAACAATAAAATCAACATATATATGAATATAATAACAACATAATAAAAGTTGAATTTCATGTACAAGAACAAAACATGAACATGTTGTTGCTTTTACTACTCATATGAGTTTCAAAACAATAATATAGTCATGTTAAGTTACATGAAATGGATAAATAAACGGTTGGAAAAAGTTTACCTAAAGTATTTATGTGGGATGAAGATGGTAGATGAATGGGATATTATGTGGGTAATCATATGTGGTAGATAGTTTGTGTATAAAAAAGGATTTTTATAAAAAATTGGTTTAAGAGAGTTTTGGTAGAGAGTAATTTTGGAGAGAGGATTTGTGTAGAGATCTTGGGAGAGTTTTGATAGTGAAATGAGTTGTGTGAAAGAATGAAGGAGGAATGGGGTATTAATAGAATTTTTGAATGAAAATTAGATATAATTAAATTAATTGAAAAAGAAAATAATTGGAGAGAGAAGAGAGAGAGGGGTGGATGGCAATGAAGGGGGAGGAGAGAGAAATTTGATTAAAAAATTAATTTTAGAAGAAAAGTGTAAGAGAAATTTAGTAATATGTGGTGTAGAATTTTTTATGGGAAAAGAAAATTATAAGAAATAGGTATGTAGGTATAACAATAGGTAGTAAGAAAAAGTAAAGATGGATGAATAGTAGAAAAGTACTATGAATAGTAAACTAGACAAATAAAATACCGGCAGTAATAAAAATTCATGTATAAAGGCGATATATGTAATTTTTAACTACCGAAAAGTTCTAAAACTGATATTTTTGAAACCTTATATTTTTACGAGTCTATTGGTATTAATAGAATATTTTTGCCATCCGGTGTACCGGGGCACGGTTTTTGAAAACTGATCTCATTCGAATCCGAAGGTCATTAGAAATTTATGAATCTGATATTTTTAAGCTTCTCTATATCATTACGAAATGTTATCAATAATTATTTTCATTTTTTTGTTTAGGTTTAAGAGCACGGGATTACTGAATTTTAAACACTAGGAGTTGTTGTAAGCTTTGTTAACTTTTAGGATTCCGGTTTGACTTCCGATTTTATTGAGTTATTTGTAAGATCATAAAATTTTGGGGTTTTGTCTGTATTATACTTTTATTTTGATGTCTATGGCATATTTCATTTTATTTGTGATTATTTAATATTTTTTAGTTCTTGGGATGGTTTAACCGAGTCTAGGGTTAAGGGTTGACTTAGTTTGACTTTTGGTGAAAATTGAAACTTTTGATTCTAAAATTCACCGAAGGATTTAAGATCTTAGTATTTCGATGTCGAGCGTTATTTGAATATATCATCTTGATTTGCATTTTAGGAATTGGATAGGTGATTTGATTGGTGTACAGATATTGAATTGACCGATAGTTGGATTTTCCATTTTGTTTTGAGGGTTCTCTTTTCCTCAAGATTAAGAATTGTTGTGTTTGACCTAATTTAGAATTTGATTTTAACTTGGGTTGATTTTCGGGTTTTGGTTTCGGTGATAGACTTCTTAGATTATTTTCTAAGAATTATGAAAATTTCAGGGGTTTACAATTCTCTACCAAATAAGTCCTTCCATTAGTTTTTTTTTTCTTTTTCCTTCACAGCATTAAAATGCCCTGACAACACGAAACATAAAGATAGATGCGTTTGTAATGGAAAAAACATTATATTGAAAAGTCATAATCCAGGCAAATCTACAAACACAATGAAACATCAAACATAAAGTTGAATCTATTGGTAAGGTGTGCATTATAATTGTTTGGTTGGTTCTTATGGAAGAGTAAAGTCTTAAGCACATGATGTACATCATTTTATCTAATGATGCACAATAATTAGAGCTTGAAATTAGAGGGCCAAAAATAAACAACACATTTCTTTTCATTTTCAATCGTTTACACACAGCATAATATTAACAAAACCAGCTCTATAAAAAACATGAAACAGTAAAAGTACCTATCCATCAGTAGCTTGATTATTAATCTCCTCATTTCCTTCTTGCTTTATGGTGTGAAATTAACAGCACCAATGCTAGCCCAGTATTCCTTCACCTTTTTTCTTTCTAAACTAGATTCTAGCAGAAGTAATAAAATAGACAAGTCAACATGGAAAATATATTAAAATCCAAATGTATCTTCTTAGATAAATTTATAAAAAACTTTAGAACGAAATGAAAGTTTACACTTCCCATAATTGAGAATGGATACGTAAGGCATCAATCACAATTCAACACTTAATTTAGGAGCTTAGAGCATGAACCTTTAAACACGTGAACTCTTCATGAATGGCAAGATATTGAGGTAAAATTGCTAAATAATTGATTTTATAGTCATTTACACACATTAGACAATAGCCCATCATCTTTGAAAGAAATAGAAAGTAGTATTGAAAGGTTGATGATGAACTAAGTACTCATTGAATCAGCATGAGCAATGAGGAGCTAGAATTTCTAGCCATGCCAAATGAACCTATCATTCATTAAATTTGAAGCTACAGTTAATTTCTTTTAGTTAACATATTTCTCAATAGATTGAAACACTTGTAATTACATTTCCATTTCACAAGAGCCAGACATGCTCTCAAAACCTTTTAACAACCAGAATTTAATGAAACATTTGCTCTTAGTTCCAGTTCAAAGGGGAGAAAATATTTACTTGTATGAGTCGATAAAACCAAAAAATTACTTTCACATCATTTTAACAAAATATGTACATATCAAACACAAAGATAGTGCATAAAATTCCAATAAGGTGTAATAACCCAGTTGCAAACGCCACAAATAAAAATAACTAATCAAAGACCAAATGGACTAAAAGGGACTCATTTTACAGCATTGACAGATGAGTATCATAAAAAATAAAAGTAAACAATAAAAACAAAGTACATTACCATGAAAAGTAATCCTTTTGATACATTCTATATGAGAGGAATCAGTAGTAACAAAATCAATATGCATACCAACAAACAGTAATCAAAATATAAGCAATATCATAAAAACGTAAGAGAGAAACTCACATTAGAAGCATTATTAATGAGTTCACAACTTGTGCTATAGAAATCTCAATATGAGTAATCCTAAACTAAACCTAGAAAGCAAATAGATAATTATCACCCTTTAGAGGCTACAAAAGCAAAATCAAGTTAACAAAATTTCATTGAGATATTTTATCAAACACTAAAGGGGTATGTAAACCCTTAGATTTTATGCTAAGTAAATACCTAAACTCTAGAACCGAAAGTCAACCGAAAACCCTAAAGTCAATAAGTTTATAACAAACCCTAGTGGATCTAGATCCGCCAATCCCGTGCTCTAAACCCTTAAATAATAAAATTGAGATAATCATGGATTATCGTCCGTAATAATATAATAAAGCTTAAAAATATTAGATTCGTCAAAATTTAGTTTGTCTTGGACTCGAACTGAATCAATTTTTAAAATCTAAGTTCGGACATGTGAAACGATAAAAATATTCCGATGACATCATTAAACTCGTAATAATATGAAGATTCCAAAAATATTAGTTTTATAATTTTTCAGCATCTTAAAATATCAAATATGGCGCGTTTATGCATATTTTCTTTACTACCAATACTAATTTGTCATGTCTACTATTCAAGTTACTATTCTATACTATTCTACACTATTCCTCCATATCTACCTTTTTTTACTATCTATTCTTATACTCTACTATACCTATTTCTTACAATTTTCATTTCTCATAAAACTTTATTCACATTATATCTTACATATTATTACTTTTCATTACAAAAATACAAATTTAATCAATTTCTCTCGTCTTTTACACCCATGACTGATGCCCCATCCCCTTTCTCTATCTATTATTTTCTTTTCAATTTATTTTATTCACACCAAATTTCCCTTCACATTTATCTATAAATACCACATCTCCCTTTATTTTTTTCACACATTTCTTCAACATACCAAAACTCTTCCAAATTCTCTTCATAAAATTCCTCTCCAATTTCTCTTCCCAACCCTTTCCATAAAACTATCATCCATATACAACTACCAACTCTTCATTTCTTCTTCAACCAACAAATAACCTTAGGTAAAAATTTCTAAAACCATCTTCATGTTGATGTTAACATAACATGACTATATTATGTTTGCTAAACTCATGGGTATTATAAAAGTAACAATATGTTCATGTCTTGTTTAACAATGTTCAAGTATTATTTATTATTATTATTATTTTATTATTATTATTATTATTATTATTATTGCTCATAATCTAACTTTTATATATTACTAATTATATTTATGTATATATTCTTAAAGCATATAAGATCACTAACATAACTTCTTATTTATGCTCTTATATTTCATGCAATTTTATTAAGACTAGTGTTTTTAGTCTTAGACTTGTTCTTACCAAGTCAAAACAATTTTTCTTTTCTTTTCTTTTCTTTCCTTTTATGGGACTAGTCTATCTCTAGTCCGGAAGCCTTGATGTAAGCTAAGACTTCTAATACTTGACTTGATTTACATGTTCATATGCTTATTTAATTTCTTATATCTCTTATCTTTCCAATGAGTCGTCTTTCTTCATATAATATAATTATATATTCATATTCACATATAATCATAACTTTGTTTTCTAAATAAAAAGAGTTCTTTTATTTTGTAAAAAAAAAAATTAATTAAAGACTAAGCTCTTCACAAAAAATAATTTTGGCACTTAGGAAAAGCTTCCATTCAAAACTTAGAAATTATAATCCAATAATATCCTTTTAAGAGTTTAAATAAGTTCAACCTAGATTTTTAAGAGATGACATTATGTAAAGTTTTTCTAAGGCATAGTTAAGTAGTTCCTTTACTCTCTTTTCCAAAACACTAAGATAAATTTATTATTAAATCTTAATGTTGATAATTCTTTTTTATACAAGTTTTTCTTCAAAACTTATTTAAAGAACTCATACCAACACTCTAATAAATACTAAGAACTAGGCAAATTTCTAAGTCAAGTTAAAATTAATTCACTAGTTAAGAAAACACTTAGGAAAGTAATATCATTAAACAACCTAAAATAACAAGTTTTAAAAAATATAAAAGCTTATTTTTTATAATGTCTATGAAGTAGGAAATGGTAGTTAAGATATAAAAAACACTCATTTAAAATAAACTAAAAGTCTTAATTTTTATTTCAATAAATTTACAACGGAAACTTATAGGTTCCAATCTTTAAATTTCTAAAGTAGATTGTTTCATGAAAAATCATAATTTAGACAACAATACTTAAATCATGCATGTAATGTGAGTGTATATATGTATAAAAAGGATTTTTTAACTATATAAATATCTATATGAAAAAAACTCATTTAATCTTTCTAAAATCAAGTCCTAATCAAACCTACTCCCTAAGGCTTTCATTTATTTAATAAAACTCTTGTCTTAGAAATGGAAAATAAGTGTTTTCTTGGCATTTCACCCTAGTTACGAATTTCTTCATTTTTGTTGGAGTTGAATCATAGATTTAACTTAACTTTTGTAATCATTTTCTTGTTTTAAAAATTTCTCTTAGTAAAACCATGATCAACTTATAAAAATCACTACGTTATGATATCTATCACTTAAGCTCTTCATTTTACATGTAAAACTTTCATTTTAAAGTTGGAAAATAGGTTTTCTAATTGGTTCTTTCTCAATATCCGAATTTTAAAAATCACTTTTTGATAGAAACAAAATGGATCTTGAGTTTTGATCACCACCTTCATTAAGACTTTCATGTAGCAAGACTTTCATGCATGTAAAACAAATAGCTATGTTATTTTATCTACTCTAAACAAGTAGATCTACTATACTGCTCATGCTATGAATGTAAATGCATCATGAAAAATATGTAGATGAGAATAATAATGAAAACATATGCACAAAATTTCTATAAGAATAATATATAACAATAATATATCAAAATACTAGTATATCAACTTTAATAGCAAGATCTATATATTGTGATGACAAGAATATCACGTTTTAGTGTTTCCACATCTCTAGTATAAAGCTCATGGAGATTTTGGTGGAACCACACATGTATAACCTTGTCATTACATGTTTCTATAGTGGTAGGGTCAAGATCTATTACCTATTTAGTGTTTTGGAGAAGGAAACTTGAAGAAAAAAAAAATATTGTGTGTGTGTGTGTGTATGTGTGCAAGGAAGGCTCACGGCAAGACTAGAGGGAAAGGGGAGAGAAAAAAATTTTGAAAAGCTTGATTTGTGAGAAATGAAGAAAAGTGAAAAAGTGAAAGAGTGAAAGGTATATATTATATAGGAAAGGATTTAGGGTTTTATATGACTATTTAAGAAAAGAAAAACAAAACAAATTGTGGCATGATAGAGGGAGAGAGAGTGTGTGTTGAATTTGATTTGTGTAATAAAATTCAAACTTAATAAGTAGTTTGAGTACAAAATATATTGGAAAGGTAAATTTGTAAGGAAATGATGTAAAATTGTAAGAATAGGTTGTAAGGATATAAGAATAGGGTATGGGTAGTTATACTTGATGAACAGTGTGAAAGAAAGCAAAAAGTTGATTAAACAATCAAATAACCGGTAGTAAAGAAAATACGATAAAAAGGTTATAACTGCAACTTTTATAACTCAAAAAATTATATAACTGATATAATTAGAAATATTATGAAATTACGAGTCTAACGATACTAATATTATATATTAAATATTCCGAGTCCCAGGACACGCTTTTTAAGATTTGTATCTAATCGAGTTAGAAATTGGTCGAAAATCCACTCATATGATATTGTTAAGAATCCTAATATTAATATGAGTCAATCTACACTTTCCACTAACATTTCAACTTGTTGGTTTGAGAACACGGATTTGTCGGATCTAAACTGCTAGGGTTTCCTGAAGTTTTATTGACTTAGGGTTTCCGGTTGACTTTCTGATTTAGGGTTTTACTTTGGAGTTAACTCGTTTCTATTCTTCTAGGGTTTCGTTCTTAGCACTGCTGGACATAGAGTTCCATGTCTGATTGGTCCACAGGTATTCTCTTAGGGTTTCGGTTTTAAGTTTCCCAAAATCGAACTCGAGTTTGCGAAGAAAACGAGGGTTTACATATCGCTTGTTTACTTAAGGGAAGCTCAGAATTGCTTTTATATATATACTATATTTTGATTTAAAATTTTAGAAATTAAAGTATAGAAGGGAACTAAAAAATGTATCAACGTTTTTAGGAGTCAAATGTACAAGAATGATAATTAGAAAAAGAATGAAACTAAAGAGAGAGATCTTCAGTTTAAATATAAAGTAAAGCAAATAAATTTAAATGTATCAATGCTTTTAGGGGGTCAAATGTGGAAGAAGTTTTATAAAATAAACTAAAGCAAATAGATAGTAGAGTATAAAATTCAAATATAGATGTGAAAACTTATAATTTCAAATGGATTCATATTTATTATAATAATATTCTATTTTAGTATTTCATAAAATATTTTTAATTTTTCCTGCACTATAATCCCATATTCAACATAAAATAAAATTAAAAAAAAAAAAGTCGTAGAGCCATATTCATGTATAGCTCTCAATCCTAATACTAGCTAAAGACACAAATACTAGTAATGAAAACATAGACAGTTCATGAGAAATTCAATCTCGTCTCATTAATTGCTTGAGATCTTTTACACCCACGTTGAGACACACTGTACACATCGCAATAACTCACATGCAGCAACAGTAACATGACTAAAGAAGTACAAACCATCACCCTTATATTAAGTTGAGAAAGAAACAGCTTGAGGCTTTGTCGGGTGTAACCGCATAAAATATGAAATAAAAAGTGTATTAAGGACATAAAGCTGACCGATGCGGATGGATCAATTAAAGTTCTAGTTTTAAAGACTAATAAAAAACAGCATAGATAGTACTTAAAAGAAGACCAATTGCCAGCCCTAGAGGCCTGCCTATCGTTGTTTGTCTAAAGCAAAAAAAAACTTTGTCAAACATGGTCTTCTTTATGTCCAAAAAAAAAACATGGTCTTCTTTTTCTCCTGTGATCCAGTGTGCAGGGGACCCATTTCGCATCACTTATTGTTTAAGTGTGTCAAAGACTTTTGTGCGGTCAATCTTACTTTAAATGCCAGTGATATACATACATACATACATATATAAATATATATATCCATAACATCTTCTTAACTTTCATATATATTGTGATTCCACATCTTCATAATTTGTAAAACTGATAAGATGATAACAAAAACGATAAACATCAGCCCTCGAGTATGTACAGCGGATGCAGAATACTATCATACATAGTGTATCCCGATATCGTATGATTAACCTAACGTTAAATAGAGGATAGACGTTATACATCCAATGTATAGATAAACTTATATTGAGGTCACAATGAGGTTTCTACTCAATGGAATAAGACTTACGGTCTATTCACGTGATAAGGATAGATTTTCATTCATTCCTTATTCGACGTAAAAGTGCTATTACAGTATTCACTTGAGGGAAAACAATTCATATTGAATTGCTACTACGTAAAATGATAAATTGCAATTCATGTTCCACCTCTATGAATTGTTATTTAATATTTATTTTTCAACTTTGTGATAAATACTCCTGTCTTGAAAATATCAGTACAATTATCTTCTTTTTCTAATAAATATAGAGGGCATTATAGATATTTTATTTTTTACTTCAATAATTACTTATTTTATTTTTTATACTAAGTGAATATAGTAATAGCGATTACCACCCTATTACATTCCCTCTAAATTAAAATTTCATTCCCCTTTTATTTTATACAATAAAGTGAATGGGCAGTTAAACCTATTATGGAGACTCACACTAGGGAATACTTAATTGTGAGGTTAAAGAAGTCCCATATGGGAAAAAAGTATGGATTAAGTGAAAGATTCAATAAAGAAAAATTCCATTAACTTAATATCTTAAAATTTTTATAACACCCTAACTTGAAGGCATTACAACTCATCACGTGTCCTTATTTAAGATGAACACGCTAAGGTTATTATTTCACTAAACAACAAATATAGATATTATCTTCAATACTCACATAAAAGGGTACCTATTATAAAATATTTCATATAACAAAACTTCGTATTAACGTCATTGCATAAACCAAGGCCAACTCAAATTAAACTTAAAACATTAAAAGGAAACTCTCATAAGATTTCAGAACTTATAAGAGAAATATAAATCTTCTTATAGTCTTCAAATGACCCTAATCTTTAGCCTAAAGCAATTCTAGAAGTCAACTAGAAAATCAGGTCCACTATCAACCTCCTCATAGTCCATATAGACATTTTAGTCCGACAGATCAAAACTACTGAATCTTCACGTATTCCTAAAAAAGATAAAAGAATGAGCACAAAGACCTAGTACATCATACTACAAACACATGCACATTAGCATACAGCATACAAATTCACATGCAACCTAGTAACTAATGTAGCAACCACAGGTTATTATCTTTTATTGGCCAGTAATCAACACAATTTAGAAACACTTACAAATAATCCTAAACCCGGAGTAGCTCATGCCTCCTAAAAACAACCAATATGAAAATAGGTAATATATACATATATGGTGTTGGAAATCTTCCACCCACCCGAAGTATCGTACTCGTATCACTTCCTAAACTACTGGAATCATTTCTGTATGCAACTCCACTCGAGATAATGCCACACATAGATCATTAGGGCGCTAGCACTAATATCACAATCTGTCTGGTTTTTACTAACAGCAGCCAAGCACAAGCAGCAAAATTTAAATTTTGAACAAGATAAAAGTTATGTCAATTTATAATTCAAAACCTATAAGAATAAACAATAAGCACGATAAGGTCGTATCTGAAACCACTTTAGGAATAGGAATCCTAATTTCACCAAAAACACCTGATCACATAATCAAAACTAATTTTAAAACATGTTTCTAAAAAATAATCATATCTTATGATCTTCTAAACCCTAATATAAAAAGAATTATAAATCTAGGGTCATACATACCTTTCTCCTTTGATTTGTAAAACCACAAAATCTCCAAACTCCACAAATTAGGGTTTCCTCCAATTCTGTAAGAACTCCCATCAAAAGATAAAAAAAAATCAGAAAGGATCTCACTTTGAAAATCACCAATTGAGAAGAATCACTTACCTATTCTTTGATTTTTGTTCCTCCTTGATTGAAGAATACTAAATTCCTCAACAAACTTAGGGTTTTTCTCCAAAACTCTCTTCAAAATCTAAATGAAAACTTTAGGAAAAGATCATTTCCTTTAAATCATTAAAGAAGTGGAGAGGATTCACTCACCTTAATCTTGATTTTTGATCTCCCTTGATGCTAAGATTACTTATAGAAAGGTTTTAGAGAGAAATCTATGTTTTAGAATGGTTTTGGTGTAGAAGGAAGCTTAGGTTATAAATAGAAGACAAAGAATAACTCTTCTTTAATCATCTTTAATAACACATCTTCATCTTTAATAACGACTCTTCATCTTTAATAACGCCTCTTCATCTTCCATCACGTGTCTGTTAACCGACAAAATAATTAATTATAAATTAGGGTTGACCATAAAACCCTCTTATTTTATATAAAATGACATATTTTCCCTTCAATATAAAATATTTATTTGTATATTACAATTTTGGTTTAGATATAGTGACAAGATTGTAAGTGGGTTCTTTTATAAGAATGATTTGTAGAAATTCTCCCCATTAAAGGCTCTCATCTCCTTAACATGTGATGGTTTTTCTCTTATAAATCCTCCATTTAATCCATATTTTTCCCATTTGATACATCTCTAATTTATGCTTCTATCTCAACAATCTTCCCCTCAAATGTAAGTCTCCACCATGAGATCAAGTTTTACTACTTTTCAAGTAAATAAACCAAGCATACTTCTTCAAAATTAACTTCATTAAACTCATCTCATGAGCAAAATTTGGCTTACTTAGCTCATCTCATAAGGCCCTTAATTTTTTCCCATTAGAATACTCCCCTTCTTCTTAATGTGGTATCAAGGTTAATGGTTTAGCTAGGGCATAAATGATGGAATTAGATGTGGTAATGTGAAGTTCCACATTTGGTCCTCCCATGTGAAAAGAAGAGCTATGTGATAGTAAGTGAAGCTCATATTGTAAGTGTGTGAACTAGGTAAGTGGGAGGTCATTCATGAGATGGGTTTAGTATAGTCAATTGATCGGCCCTTGAATAAGACCACAAGAGGTTTTTGCTTGAAGATGAGCAAAACTTAAGTCCATAGTAAAGACTCATACTTAAGGGGGAGATTATTAGAATATAAGTGTAAGTTTAGAGAAGTGTCACATGGGAAAAATTATAGATTAATAAAGGATTTTTATAAAGAAAAACTACCACTAGTTAAGGAGAGGAGAGGAGAGACTTTCATAAGGAGAAATAAACCTTATAAAGGACACACTTATGGATTTGATACCATATCTGACTCAAAATCTTAGATGTTGGTTAATGGGTCTCTTTTCTAGTAAATCCTTCACACGATCCATATTTTCCCATGTGATGCTTTCTTGACCTTATACTTGTATTCATGTAACTCCTAGATTTTTTTATGGTTCTTAAGTTCAAACCCTAGAACTGGAAGTCAACCGGAAACCCTAATCAACAAAAACCTATACCAAAATCCTAGAGTTTAGATCCGGTAATCCTGTGCTCTCAAACCCTAGACAACTAAATCGCATTAATGACTTATCATTATTCGTAATAATATAGGAAAGTATAAAAATATCAGATTCGCCAATTTCTAATGTCTTTTGGATCCAAATGGGATCAGATTTCGAAAACCATGCCTGAGAACACCGAATGGTAAAAATATTCCATTGATACCGATAGACTAGTAATAATATGAGAAATACAAAAATATCAATTTCGTAATTTTTTGGTAGCTAAAAATTACAGATTTCGCATTTATACGCATATTTTCTTTATTACCGGTAACTTATTAGTTTTGTCTACTATTCATTATACTTCTCTACTATTCATTACTATTCACATATCTCTACTTTTCTTTACTACCTATTCTTACTACCTATATACCTATTTTCTTACTTTTTACTTTTTTAATACATCTTATATCAAATCATATCTTACATATTTATTTTTTTTCTTACAAAAATACAAACAAATCAACTCACTCTCCCTCTTTTCGCTCTAGAACCGGCGCCACTTCTCCCTCTCCCTCTCTATTTATTTTTCTTTTTCAATTTATTTATTACATTTAATTTTCACTCCAAAAATTGTATAAATATCCCCTTTCCCTTCACTTCTTTCATACATTCATTTCATATAACAAAACTCTTCCAAAATCACTCTATAAAACCTCTCTCCACAAAATTCTTCTCTATCGAAACTCTCTTTCACCAAACACTCACAAAATCCCTCTCTATACACAAATCATCTACCACATACCATTAACCACATAAACCTACATTCATTACCTTCTTCTCACTATAAAAACACTTTAAGTAAACTTCTTTCCCACCATTCATTTTAACCATATCACGCAACTTAGCATGACCATGGTATTGTTTTGAAACTCATATGAGTGGTAAAAGCAATAACATGTTCATGTTTGTTCTTGGACATAAAATTCCAATTTCTTTATGTTGTTATTATGCTTATATATAGTTGATTATCAATGTTATTATTGTTATTATAATGCTCTAATCTAACTCAATATACATGCACTATTAAGTATATGTATATCTATATATATTTTTAGAGCCTAATCTCACTAACTTTCTCTAACTTGCTATTATTGCTTTTCTTTTTCTTTCTTTTTCTTTTTGGGACTAAGTCCCGAGATGCCTTGATGAAGCTAAGGCTCTCAATGCTTGATCAGGATGCCTTGATGAAGCTAAGGCTCCCAATGCTTCACTGGGTTATCTTGACAAAGATAAGGTTCTCAATACTTGATATATTATCTTGCTTATTATTGCTATATTGCTTATTAATATTATCTTGCTTCTTATCTTATATTTTCATCATTTTTCATAGTATGTGCTCATAAACATGCATTATCATAATGATCTTGTCTCAACAAAAATTTAAAATAGATATTTCTTTAATAAAAGAAAATGGAACTAAACTCTCTTAATATATAACTTTATGTCAAGATTTTATTAGCAAACCCATAGAAAAATCCTTTTACAACTTCTTGTCAAACTCACCAAGGTTTTTTTTAAATAACAATGAAGATGATTTCATAAAAGAAATTAACAAGCATAAAGTTTATCAAAACTTAGCATAAATGTTTTCTTAGTAAAGAAATTTTTCATAAAAGTTTACTTATAGGATTTAAACTACTCCATAATAACAACAAAAAACAAAACTAGTTTTCAAAGTTAACATATGAATCAACCCCCTACCCTATAACTCACATGTAAAATAAAGGATTTTCAAGTATATAAATAATAAACTCATTTTCAAAAGAAATAAAAAGAATATAAGTATGATGATTTTCAAAAACAATAAATCTTATCAACAACTTAAAAAGAATAATTTCTTTCCAAGTAAAATTGGTAAAAGGACTTAAAGAACTAAGTTTTGGAAATAAAAGTTATTTTTAAGAAGTTAGAAGATGAAAATATAAGAGTAAGAGGACTTGTTAAACAAAACCATTTTTTCTTAAAAAAGGAAATATAAACAAGTCAAAATCACCATAGGTAATCAACAACTTAATAAAAACTTTGGAAGCTCGATATTTTTGCCATAAAAGCAAAATTTTTAGAAGATTAAAATTAAGGAGAAATTTGTTTGTTTTAGAAAAAAAAATAGAAAACAAGAATGTACTTGTTAATAACAACCTAAGAAATTATAAAATTTCTTCAAAATACGTAGAAAATGATTTGCTTAATATAAGTTTCAACATCTTTAAGATGAATTGTTTTACGAAAATAATCGTAAGACACATTAAATCTTGCCATAATATGAGTCTATATAAATACTCAAAGCATTTTCACCTAAATATATATAAATATATTAATATTTTGCCAAAAAGGATTTTTAAATAAAGTTGAGTTGGAAATTGTTTTACAAAAAAACTGGAATTTCTCGTTTTGGTTCTGTATCGAAGCTTTTGGGAAGACAAATGACCTTTTATGTAGAAAATAACCTTAAAAATGGGTAGAACTTTTCGAGTAGATAGAAATATGTACATTATATGCGAAATTCTAAGTTAAAATGAGCAAATTATAGCATTTTAAGTTGGAATTTTCCTCTATACGAATTTTGATTAACCTAGTAACAATAGAATTGCAAGTTCAAGTAGAACTTCGAAGAAATACTTATTTTGGGTATTTCTCTTGTTTAGGTGACATGAAGGCCGAGTACCCATGTCCCCGTGTCCCGAGGATTTCCTTGACTAGAAGTATCTGCACAAATGGTCGAGTGAGTTTATTTTCTACATTATGCACTTATGATTTTGCTTATAAAATAGTGGCATTAGAATTAAGGAAAATATAAAATGGAAAAATACATGTGCTTTACATACTTGGTTGAAATTATGATTAAGCATATCGAGGCATGAATTGTTTATGATGAATGTTTGATCTAGTATAAGATTGATTGTTTGCGATTCTATGATTACCCACAAAATATTTAATTATGCCATGAGTACTTAACTAAAATATTCATGCATGTCATCGGGTGAGCTCATTGTATTTATTACTATTCCTTTGGTGGGACAAAGGCTTAGTAAGGAGATTCATAGAGTCTATAATTTCCGTAAAGTGACGAAGCATCGTCCAAATCAACTAGCGATGAGAAAACATCCGAATAAAACGTATTTGGCAGCTACGTAATGGCTCGGAAATAAATTACAAATAAGTTGGTTTATAAATAACTTTTATTTTTTTTTTTTTTTTTTTTGTAAGAAAGTTGTTAAAATAAAATTATCATAGAATTATGCTATAGGATAGCGGCTTATTCGGTATGAAATACCTAACCACCGAATGGAGGGGTAAATCCATTCAAACATATGATTCCCAGAAAATCATATATATTGTTTGCCCACGTGCTTGTGCATCTCATATGGTTGCTTAACAACTTGTTTTGATTATTGGATGTCAAGTATTTAATTGTGGAAATAAATCTCACTAAGCTAGCAGATTATACCCTCTTCGATATCTTTTGCAGCTCCCGTACCTTTGGTTAGAACCAAGAGGTTATTTTACCCAGGCAATTCCTTGAGCTGAGATCTTATGAATAAAAAGTGCAAGATAGAAGTAGATATGGATTCTGAGAGGAGTTTCATAGGAGTAAATCGTTTTATGTTAGACTATTTATTAAACCTAGTTATCTTTTATAGGAGAATGCCCCTTGATGTTGTAAAGATTCCTTAATAGTTTTAATGAACCTTGGTTATATTGTTATGATTATTTTCTTAATTGCTATTGTGTATAACTGCTTAAACGGCATAATCTAAAGTTTGATCCACTACGATAGCGAAGGTACATCTTACACTCAATATCGAGACTTTCGGAATGACTAAGGTTGTCGTACTTAAACCTTAATATTGAATGTGGCGGACTGTCGCGTGTAGAGTACCATTTAGGGCATGACATTCCAATAATCTCTTCCTCTAATGTAAGTCTTCGCAATGAGTTTCAGTATTGCTTTTCTATAAGCAAAAACCTTTTGCGGTCTTCTTCAAGAGTTGATCAATTGGATTTACTAAACTTGTCTTGAAAATGACCTATAGCCATCATAGAATTCACTCACATCACCATCACAAACTCTCATTTCCACATGTGAGAACCAACTGTAGAAACATCAGATTGCCACACCTAATCCATCATCATGTACCAACTAAATTTTTAACTTCTAAATCACTTATTAAGAGAGGGGAGGCCTATAATGGGAGAGAAATTCTATAAATAAGTCTTGTAAAGGAACATACTTAAGGAATTGACATTATAGCCAAGCGAAAACCTTAAGATATTAGGTAAATGAGTCTTCTTTCTTATAAAATCCTTCACTTAGTCCATAAATTTTCCCATGTGAAACTTTATAACCTCACACTTCGTAATTCATACTGTTAGATCATTGCCATGGAAAGATTAACAAAGCTCGTCAAAAGGAACAAGCTACTATTTCTTAAGAACAATGCGGTTGATGTTATGTTATTCATGTATATGAACTCCTTAAGATGATTTGATCCTCCTATTTACCTTTCACTCTTAATTATCCACCACATGTCATTCTATGTCACTCTTCTGAAGTTACGTGTAGCTTGAATTACACGATGTACACACGTGACCACCTCACTAAATTCCCTTCACTATATAGGCTAGTAAATTTTATTGCTTCATTTACATGGATTTTCACCTCAAATTTATTTAGAGTTTTCCACATAGGTCATCATACTACATTACTTTTCCCTTCATGTCTTTATTTTTTTTTTAACTTATTGTTAGCTACTTACATTATATTGTTGTTGGTTTTTTCTTTCTCAACTACATTATATCGTTGTTTAATCCATTGTTTCCATAATACACACAAGATCTTTGACAATCTTATTGTTGTACTTCAATAATTTGGTCTTTATTCTATTATTCAAAAAGTTGTATATACAAGCATAACTTACTAGTTGCTTTGTAAAATTAAGTTATATTGTCGAACAAATAGGTTTTAATTAAAAAATAACAAATCTTTTATGATCTTCAAAATAAATTGGGTTAATATCGTAGTTGGTACCTCAATTTTACCAAAATGTACAATTAAACATCTAAACTTTCAATTTCATCAATTTCACACCTAGACGAAGTTTTCGTGTACACAATTACTACTTAACTTCTATTAATGATGTGACACTTACCCAATGAAGATATGCCATATGTAAGCTGATGTGGCATGTTAATATTTTTTTATTTTGTTTTATCAGTGTAATTATTATTTTTACTATTACCATTATTCGTATTAGCATAAATCGTAATTATAATTAGTACACTTTATTATGGTTGTCCAACTAACATCTATGACCAAACCTAATCGCAAAGATCCACTCACGTTTTTACTCAAGTCCATTTCATATCCAATATAGGCTACATTGACATTTGCAATATTTTCATTTCGACATCATACGGTTAAAATGCTTCTTATGAAGAAGACTAGTAACTAAACGCTTAGTGATGTGGGACAGTTTCATATTGCCTAACAGCCATTCAAGCTCGTTTTGGAGCTTCTAAGCTTTTCATTTTCAATTGCCCGTCGATGCGGGACATCTTTCTCTCTCTATTTATTTCCATGGTTGCTTTCTTGAAGTCCTTAATGGATTCAAACAAGGGAACAAGGCTAATCCCCTCTATTGCGACCGCATCTCCTGAAGCCTTGGCATTATCTTAGTGTCATGGGATATCAACTAATCAGTATTACAATTTGTTCATAAAATATATTGTTTCATGTTTGTGAGGGGTAGAGAGAGGATAGAGAAGTTGAGAGCTTAGAGAGAGAGAGAGGAAGTTAGCGGTGTGTCAATTCTTGCTCCACCATGATGGTTAAACAAATCTTGCTCTGTTTTTCATTCTTAAAATAGAGTAAAAAATCAGCCACCATTTAAACTCTACGACGCAACAAACCGAGCCAACCACCATTACACCACCTAGTTAACTTGCATGCAAACATTTTCTCTAACCCAAACGAGAAACTTAGCAAATTAAACTCATTCACCAATCTCCAAGCCTCTACCTCACTAATCATGGTGGTATGATGTTAAAATTCTGGTTTTGTTAGGTGAACATGGGAGCTAAGGACAACCGATAGAAAAACTTCTTCCTCCTTGAGACACTTAAGTATCTGTACCTATTGCTTTCACCTCCATCAGTGATCCCACTTGATCAGTCGGTGTTCAACACTGAAGCCCATCCTTTGAAAATCATGACTCGACAGGACAATGGTGCTAGGAAAGAGAGTCCAGTAGGACATCCATAAACATCTATCCCATTAATATTATTTTTTGTTCTATTTCTTGAGAATTTTACCTGCTATTGGACAAATGTTTTTAATGTATGTATTCAATTGGCTATTATGTCCCAGATCGGTAGTTTTCAAGAGATAAGCCTCTTTATAAGATCTAATTGGAAAGTCATGATTGGAAATATAAGATTGTTGAAAAGAAAGACCAAATAAGTGTGTTGGTTCTGTGTTTCTTGTGGGCTTTATATGGGTTATTACTTAATATGATAAATAAAAATATATATATATATAAAACGTCTTACACGTGGTATACTCTTATTTTATTGGGTAAGAGTAAGATAAGAGTGCCACGTCATTAACGAAAGTAATGTATACACAAAAATTTCATCTAGGTATGAAATTAATTAAATCGAAAGTTGAAGTGTAATAATTTTACTCAAAAACAAATCTTACAGAAAATACAGATGCAGGGTAGATACGAATAAAATACATACGAAAAAAGACCATGCAAACAGGTCCTTAAATAAGCTAGGTCTCTTCCTTTCTTTTTTTTTTTTTTTTTTTTTTTGATTCAAGTAAGGGGATCAATAATTCAATAGAAATTAACACGATATTTTATCTCTTGGTGACAATAGATGAAATAATATTACTAATGATTTTATGTAATAATTTATTTATTAAATAAACTTCAAGCATTCAGATATGATGTTGTATCATCAACCAAAGCATCTTTATTACATTTAGTGGGGGTATTGTGTTGGTACCTACGACACCGTTTTTAAAACTAGCGGCTTAGCCCTTTGTTTGGTAGAAAGAACCATGGGTAACTCGAAATATTCGAGTTTGATAGATTTTGAAAGTTTGAAAGCGTAAATTTCACATTTTTTACGTCTTTTAAAATATATATTAATCTTCAAATCATTGTTGCAACCCAAAAGCTAAACAAAACGATTTTGAGGTTTTACCGACCATATAAAGTTTACATGCACATTTAAAAGTTGCATAAAACAGCAAAATCCTAATTTTATATTAAGGGAATCTAATTATATACCATGCAAGAGTTAGGTGGTGTATTTACAATTTCTGTTTATTATTATCCTAAGAAAGAATAAATAAAGAAACGTCCAATCAACTAAATTAATATTTTATTTCGGCCAAAAATAAAATAAAAATAAATTCATTCATTCATAAGATTGTGGTTATCCACTAAAGAGTGCATAAGCAAATTAAAATATTGTAAGATACTTAAAGAATCCCCTGGCCATATCTTATGATAAATGTCAGGCTCCTATTTGAAAAATATTGTGACTGCAAAACAGCCAATCAAATGCCACAGATTCCTTGAAGACAGACACTTTATTCGTGCATTTTTATTATTAAAAAAAATTAAAGTAAAATAAAAAGTACCTAATGTATTAAAACACAGCTATGCATATCGTCCAATCGCTTCTTGATACGATGATGCATTAAAATACACCTGCCTTTAGATCTCACTATTCAGACATGCTCCCATCGATTAAAGCTATTTTGATGCACCGGAAAGCGTTCCTAACAGGACAACAGATTGTCATCCAAAAGGGAAAGGATTATGGAAATTATATGTAATATATATGTGGCGCGTAATCATTAATATTATTTTAACACGTGATTAGATGTGTAATAATTATTTTAAAAATTATTTATTATCTCATTTATGTTTTAATATATTGTTAGTAATTATACATCATGTATACATACGCGTAATGCATATTACCTATTCAATATTTTTTTCTCTCTAAAAAGCATCTTGGATTGGATTTGCTTAGATATAGCTCCTGATTTTCCATGCACACATTTAGTGTGGTTTGATCCTTTAGGCACTAATGATATAGATCTTGGACTTTTTTTTTTCTTTTCATTTTCAAATTCAATCTAGGTCCAAGCCAATTAGATGTTTTATTCTTTTTGTTTTTGGAGGAACATCCTTGGATTGACAAGGGATTTTATGTTGCCTTGAGTCTGTTCATTTAGAAATACTTGGAATGATTTGAGATTTTTCATATCAACAAAACCAGTTGAATTGTTAATATACAAAACTTATATGATAAATATATATATAAAAAAATTAAAAGGAATGGTAAAAGGAAGTTAGAGCACACTAGTAATTGGTCAATCATGGTAACTATCCACTATGGTTAGTGGGTTGCTCAATGATATAAAGAGTCACAACTTAAACCACTCATGGATTCGAATTATTTAAAATGATGGATCAATAGATATTACCTCTCGTTCTAATTTTTTTTTTTTAAGTTAAAAGGGTGGTTATGTCCAAAAACCAAATTTTCACATCACCGACAATAAGTAATATTCTAACATACCAAGTGGGTCGTAGCTACCACCACATGGATCGCAGGCTACTATTAATTGGTGTATTGCCACTATTTATCAAATCATAATTCACTATTATTTTACATTATTTTATTGTAGCCATGATGGCAACCCTGTGGCGATCATGAATTCATAGTCACCTAAGTATCAATAAGACTTAATTCCACTGTCTTTCCTTGCCCTTTTTTTTTTTTTCTTTTTTTGTTATTTTTACCATCCAAATATCGTGCCCTGCAGCTTTTTCCTTTCGGCATATGAAGTGGCATTGAAAATACAAAAGATACCAAATTCGTTTATTTGAACAAATTTCTTTAAGAACTTACTACTTATAGTATTATAAGCAAGGACCAAAACTTTGCTTTCTCCCGGAATTCTCCTTTTATCTCGTACCAACCCCTGTTATTCAAGATAAAGACAAGTTAAGTGTTTGTACTTTTAATTTTTATAATTTAATATTTTATCTTAAAATTTTAGCAAATTAATACTCATACTTTCAAAGTATGTGTTGTTTAGTATTTTTATAAATAATATTTAATGGATATTCATTTTGATAATAAGATAAAAAACACTTAGTCAAAAATTCGTAAAACTAAATATGTTGTATTAAACTGTTAAAAAATTGTCAAAATTTAAAATTATAGATACTTGATTTACTATTATCCCGTCATCAAAATAAGCAAGGTTAAATATTATTTAACAGAGATCATTGAATTACACATACTTTAAAAATATAAGCACTAATTTGTTAAAATTTAAAGATAAAATATTAAATTAGCAAAAATTGAAAGTACGTGTACTTAGCATACAATTATCCCCTTGTTATTCTATAAAAGTTCTTAAAACTGTAATTTACATGCGATTTCCTCTTGTAAGTATGTCCACAAGATTTGTAATTCTTTTTTATTTGAAGATACGCCTGACAGTTTATAAGTCTCCGTGTATCGCAGCAATCCATATGACTGTTCCATATATGCGATTTTGGCGTAATTTCCTCGAACCGCATGAATTTCAAATATGGCATATTCATTCATATCTCGCTCAATTCATTTTTAAATTTTAATTATGATTACAGTATGTCGCCTTCCTATAATCCGTGATTTCCCCCCTTTACTCAACTATCTATTGAAAAATCAATTCCCTATAATACATGCAATTTTGATATAATCTTTCTAGGGTCGGATTGGATTATTGGATTTTTTTTCATTTGTATTTGATCGATAAAACTATCATTTTTTTCATCGTATCTATTTTTGACAAACATCTATTTAAAAAAACAAAAATATGATGTTAAAATAATCAAAATATAATGAAACAACAAATGTTTCAAATTCAACTCTAAATATATAAAAGTGTCCTAGAGCTTATAATTTATCCACATTTCATAATTATACTGTAAAAATGTATTCTTCTTAAAATATTGTAAAATATAAATTACTTATCAATCTTATAATAGAATTATAAGGTGAATGGATATAAAAAGTACCAACTTTGAGCAAAACCATAAAATTTGTTCTCATTGAAACAAATAAGTAGGTGAAGTTAGCGGAGAATAGCTTGGTATTGTCTAATTGTGTTATTGGGCTTTTAAGCCTAATTGAGTATGGTTTCGCCTTTTCACAAACAAACAGCAGATTGATAAATAATTCTTTTGTATAACTTACACGCCTTTTCTCACTTCCAAGACTTACTAAAGATTTCTAACTATATATGTAAATAAAATTTAAAAAAAGAAAAACTATTTACTCAAAAGTTGTGGAGATTGCTTTTTAAATGTCACATCAGTATTTTAATCTTTTTTATTTTTTAAAAACCTCTACACTTTATTCTTGATCTTTAGGAAAAGTTTTCAGGGCCTTTTCAAAGTATACATGAATCCCATTATATATATAAAGTATATATATATTATAAAAAATTACTCCAGGTGTTACCAAGCAACATGAACAATTACTTTATGTAGCCTTTTTTCTTTTTTTGTGTCGGGTAAAATGTCAGAAAGTTAAGGGAACAAAAAATAAAAAAAGGAAAAGAAAAATGAGATGAACCCGATACTTCTTTCTAAATCATGCCAGTTTGCGACTAGCTTATTTTAATTTCCAAATCCTTTAAAGCAGCTTGTTGGAATGAAAATTTAGGGATTATTACAACAAAATGAACTTATATTTACATACCCATCCAAAAATATAAAGTATATTTTTTAAATAGTTTAAATTAAAGATTATTTTTTATGCTAGGTATATCGTTAATTTGCTGTTATGGTTGTGTTATCTTTGTCACAAATACCTCATTTTTTTCAGTTTGCATTTACAAGTAAATATCATCGTCCACTTCTAACATTTCTTTTCTAGTTGAACTTAGGAACAAATATACATTCTCGGTAAATAATACAAGTTATGATATTTATCCTTAATTTATATCACTTAATACTCATATATATTTTATTTTAAATTAGACCCAAGCATGTCTTCTTATTATAATTATCCCTAAAATGTTATGAACGGCCGCATTTTGCCTATTCTTAGAAATACAGAAAATACATACACGGTAGGTGAATAGCATGTATGCTAATTAAATTAAATTGTATTATAAGCTCAAGAAGAATTGAAATCGTATCCGGATCAAACCTTAAACTATAGTTTATACAATTGATGCTGATGGTAAATCAGATTAATTTTACCTTCATATTTATCAAATTTTGATGCTTGCTTCATAAATGCAGAGATATTTCACAAGAGGTAGACATATCATCAATTACACTATCTTCTATCTTCTTAGTTCATATACTTGTTATCGATTAATTTGGAGAAATCTTAACTAATAACACATGGAAAGATGTCATTAGAGAGACATATAGGAGAAGGAATAAGGAAACTCAAATTATCAAAGCATACGTGCAACAACAAATCCAATCTGATATTCTTAATACGTTTTTGGATCATTCTTGATAAATTTGATATTTGATTTTATATGGAATCATTCCAACAAAATGGTAATATTGCTTTGAAGCTTGCCCCCAGCTTCAGATGTTGCAAATGAAAAGAGCTTCTTATTTGTTGAATTTAGTCCCCGATCTCATCTATCGAATGATCTTGACATGGACTGCCAAGATAGATAATTACTGATGACTCTTGGCTTCCTATGAACTTTTTCTTTTCTTTCCTTTTTTGGTGCGAGCAAGCGATTTGAAAATCCTCTTTCACATTAGGTGACCATGGGCTTTGGATGGGTTTTAGGTGGACTTGGGTCAGGTAAGACCCAAGGCTTTTACACATAAACGTAGAACACCATTGAAGGCCTAATATGGCTTACAGGACGTTTTCCATGGCTAAATTTTGCACACAAAAATAACGATATAAGTTGGAAACCGGTCTTATGAATCCTGCTTAGAGCTTGCCACAGTTACATCCTTCAAGGACATTTTTATAACTAAGCTCGGCTCACTAAGAAAAAAGGGGGAAAAAATTGCGATTTGAAAAAAGAAATCCAAAAATTAGATGTTGGAAAAAAATTCCAAGAATGCCATAATTTTAATAAATCTTGAAGATACGATTTCAATAAAAATTTATTAAATCATTTATTAAAATGTGTTGTAATGTTGTGCAAACCTGAAAAATCCAAGTTTGACTCTCGTGATGGGTCTAACCCAGATCCCCTCTTCCACTCATGGATTACCTACCATTACATCATGTAGCTGCATGTGTTATCGATTTTATTTTTTTTATTTAATCATTTTAAAGAAGACACGATTTCAAATTTATCACTCTAAAATCGTGTTCTTAAGACACAATTGCAATCACTTCGAAATCATGTCTTGAGGTTTGATTTTTAAGTGTGATAATCTTAGAATTTTTTTGGTCAATAACTTTTGATTTTTTAGTTATTTTCTTAAATTTGTATTTTCCTTTTCCTTAACCTACTCCTAAATCCTATATCTAGCCTGAGAAATCAATTCGTGACAATGAATTTGCATTTTCTTTTCTTCTATTGTTCACTTTTTCTTTCTTCTTTCTTTTCTTTCTTCAAATTTTTTTTTTTTTTTGGTGAAAAGTGGGGAAGGGGGCTGCCTTTCGTTCAACCAATGAATCCTCCTGAGCAAAAGAAAGAAGGAAAAGAGAAAAAGAGAGTCAATCTTCCTAATCACCACGTAAGGATAATCAAATAATTTCATTTATAAAAGTAAAACATTTATTTATTTTACTATGTGTTATCTTATTTAAATCTTCCACTACTACATAAATAAGTAATGTATTAAAAAAAAGAAAAAAAAAAAAAGGGGGGTTGGGGTGGGGGGGGGGGGGGGGGGGGGGGGGGGGGTTGGTTGGGGTTGGAGGGGTGGAGGGGGTAAAACAACAGCAACTTGTGATCAACACCTATTATACATGCCATCATAATCTATTATAATATATAATTTTTGAAGCTTTTCCTATCCTCACACCTATCCAATATAAATTGTTTAAAGATAGCATTTTTTATGAATTATAATTATTTCTTTTTTATATTGGACTCTAAACTTTTTCTCTTATGTACCTTTTGATTATACCTTTTTAGTTAATTGTATTTACCTTTTGTAATTCTATCTTTTCAACATAAACCCTTTTTTTTTAATTAGTGAAGAAGTCCTACTTGAAAAAAAGAAATACAAATTATGGAGAAAATTTAATCACAACATTTACATTGAAAAGGTATAATCAATGAAAGAGTATAATACAATTAAATCAAAAGGTTTAATAATTTTTTTTCCATTCACAATGGAAATGCATAATAAATATTTCCCCCATTCAAAGCAAGTTTTGCACAAAAACAAAAGGAAAAAGGTCAAAACAGATCAACCACCAAACTTTATTAGCAATGGCCACGAAGAACAATAAAGAAATAACTATACAATCACTGTCGAAAAGTTGCATTCGATTTTCCTTTTCTCCAACTTTCATTTTCTGCATTTTAAAAGAATCAATCTTAACTACAAAAGTGTCTTCGGCATAAATAAGGCACACGTTTTAATTATTTGGAGTTTCGATTAGAGGCAATAGCACTGCCAATTGTTGACTTTTTACAATGTACCATAATTCTGGGTGTATGGTGGTAGGGACATCCTCTTGTGATTTCAACCTATTCATTCAAAAATGAAGCACGCCATGTGGGGCCGTGGACGGCGCTACTGATGTTATGTTGGTTGGCAATAATGGCTTTCGTTATGGCGAGAGTTAGTGGGCTGTTGGCAAAAACAGCACCGTTCTGGATGAATGCCTCATGGGCAAAGGCGTGTGAGGCGATAAAGACGGTAGGTATTGAACCCAGTTGAAGAGCCACCAAAGGACCATGTTTGGACACCAGGTTTTTAAGGGACGCTTCGAAGTTGGAGAAATAAGGTTGTCATATATGGCTTTGATAAGTGCACTAACGAAGAGTTACTAAGGTATGAACCAGACCTCCATAGTTACTTGTCCTTTTGGATGTGTGCTTGCGCTTCAAGATTATGGTGCTGGCGAGGATGTAAGTGGGGTGCATGTGAATTTAAATACTGGGAATCCATATCTCATGTATCGTGTCTGTCAACAAGTGTGGGGGGGAATGAAATATGTTAATCAATTTGCATGTAATAAAAGTAAACATTACGGCTTTCGTATTCGTATTAATGATATGATATGCAAAAATGTAAACGCAAGTTTTCAAACACTTATTTATGATTCTTCTGTTGATTATTTTATGTTGGATTTTGAGGTTGATTACATGCCGTAATACTTCAAAGAATAGAAAATTTTGGAATCTTCCTTTGCAATTGTACTTGAGTTTGCCATGATGTTCGACATAATTGAATTGTAATGCTTTGTTGTCTTCAAACTTCAATGTTCATCACAATTATTAACACTGAAGAAAAGTAATAATAATAATTGGATCATGTAATGAATAATGAATATATATACACCAAAATAGTAATGGGTTTTACGTTTTCATTTAGTTGGAGAATGAATACATAATTGGATCTCAAAGTTTATATTAATAAACGATCAAGCAGAAGTGGTAAATTCCAAATCTATATTTGCCTCAAGGATGATCGAAAAAGATTTTTCATGAGGTTTTTTTTTTTTTCTTTTCATTTGGGTTCTTAAATTTTTGTTAATCTTACATTTGTTGTCCAACAAATAAAATCATCTTTTAAACTAATTGCTCATTCTTTCAATAATCTTTATAGTGAAACGGCCTCCCTCATAAGTTTTAACTCTTTTGAAGCAGTCTCTCCTTATCCATTATGTAATATGATAATTCAAAACTACCAATCTTTTTTCCCCTTTTAGTAAATTTAATTTTTTTTAATCACATGTCAATCGTAACTCAATAGTTTTTTTCTTCAAATGTCGTGAGTTGGATAATCATTTACAATCTACTACTTTGTATTTTATGATATGATAATATTTTATGTCGGTTCTTTTCTTTCTTAATTTTATTTGAGATCATTCTATGCTCAGAAAAAAAAAAATAATAAGAAGATAATTCATGATTAGACATGACAACTACAAGTATTGTACCTTGAAGATTCTACTGTTTGATTATTACTCTATAGAATATATTTAAGGCAAACATTACAAAAATGATTGTGATATTGTGCAATATGTGTTTAAAATTAGATTACATTTTTAAGGTAAATCCATGGATAATTTTTTAAGAAGGATTTTTCTCATGATAATTGTTGATTAATTTATATGAATTTTCTTTAGTTTATTCTTACATAATATTTTTATCAGTTATATAAGAAAAACAGCAACTTCAAATATTTACTCATCCTTATTTGAGCAATATATGATGTTATTAGGATGTTTTTAACAATAAACGAACAGAGTTTTTGTGAATAACACATGATTAGGAAAAGCAATTTTTAAATGTGCTATTGAATCAAAACGAAAAAAAATAATTCAAGAATTTTCATTTGTGGAATTGAATGTATTGTGAATGTCAAGTTCAAATAGAAATTATAGCAATCAAATTGAATGGAATGACTTATCAAAAGAAATTGATTAGTAACGCACAAGTGCTGATACAATTTTAACATATATGTTAGTAGTTTGCTGCTCATAATTAATATTTTATGATATGATAATATTTTATGATAGTTCTCTTTCTTTTTTAATTTTATTTGAGATAATTTTGTACTCGGAGAGAACAAGAGATAATTCATGATCAAATATGACAACCGCAAGTATTATACTTTAAAGTTATACTGTTCATTACTTTATGGAAGATTATTAGAGCAAACATTACAAAAATGATTGTGATATTGTGCAGTTTTTATCAAAAATTAGATGACATTCTTAAGGTAAATTCATGAATATATTTTTTAAGAAGGATTTTCTCATGATAATTGTTGATTGACATATATGACTCACTATTAGTATACTCTTATATAAAATTATTGTAATCAGTTATATAAGAAAAACATGCAACTTTAAATTTTTACATATTATTAAATGTATGCGTAAGAAAATAAAGATAGAATGACAAAGTTGTATTAAAAGTAGCTTTTTATAGGAATTTTCTCTTTCATTTAATACATTCATTTAATTTTATATTTTATAAAGTAAAACAAAACACACATATATAATTGTCGTTCATTCAAACTTTATATTTCGAAGCATGGGCTTTTAGTCCGTGCATTGCACGTGCTAGCAACTAGTTATAATTGATTATCATTACTGTTTTAATGCAACTAACCATAGTTAATTGCTTGTAGGAACAGGTGTAAGTAATGCAAAGTTTCAGTTCTTATAGAATTAAAAATATTTGCAAGAATGATAATCGTGTGTTTTTATTCAAGTATTTAAAGAGCACCCACATCATGGTTCCGTAGGACGGTCTCACATTTCAAATTACATGGTCTATAAATCATGGTCCTCTCTTATCACAAAGGGGATAGGAGTTATGGGTTTACTTATCCACTTTGTCAGTTAACAACCATTTTTTTTTTTTTTTTTTTACTTTGCAACATTTTAAGCTTCATAGTCAAATCTATAGTTTGGCTATCCAAGTTATGTTACAACAAACTTATTATGAAATGTTTGTTTTATTAAACACTGAATAGATGTGTTTCTACATAAGGATTGTCTCTTTAATTGATAAAGTGCTCCTTTTATAGGGCGAATACATAAAAATAAGATAAATACTAATGTTAAATCATACCTATAATATCAAATCATATCTATCTAAAACCTAGTATTATGCTATAACTAATGAAAATTATTTAAAAGGGATAGTGTCACAAATGATATCTAATTTTTGGCAAAATATAATTAGGTACCTAAACTTTGAAAATGATCAATTTAGTATTTAAAAAACTTTAAAATTAACCAATTTAATACATGAAAGAACTTAATAGAGATATTGTTAACGTCCATAAAATGTTCTTTCAAGTACTAAATTTATCAATTTCATTATAGGTACTAAATTGATCAATTTTAAACTTCATGTATGTAATTATATATTTTATTAAAATTCAGGTATCATTTGTGATATTACCCCTATATAAAATGAAAATCTCCTAAAGATTTGGTTTGTTTAACCAATCACTCAGCATATGTTTTAATAGATTTAGCAACTGAAGGCATGTTTCCAATACTTCCTCTTGCTTTACTAGTTGCTAAAGCTGGATTAACATATTTTACAATTTGATCTTCAGCTTTGACTTGAAAAACACTTCTTTACATTTTCTTTTTTTAATCATGCAACTGATATTTTCAAATAACATAATATAGCCTTTGTTTCTACCAATTGAGCAATGCTTAAAAGATAGTTACATATAAAACATATGAAATTAATTTCACATGTGTGACCTTTGATTGCCACCGTTCTTTTGCCTTTTGATGTAATACATGCTCCATTCCTAATTCTGACTTTAAAGGTAAAAGTTTTGTTATGCTTTTTAAAAAGCTTTTGATCATAAGTCATGTAGTTTGTGCATGCACTATCTATAAGTCAACAACCTATAGAGTTGTTGGTAGAAAATAATGATATGGCAAGTAGCATATCCTCTTATAATTGTTCATTAATGGACTTGGCTTCTCCATTATTGTTGTTGTTGTTAACATACCTTTCCATGTGTCCTAACTTATTACATTTTCAGCATCTCATGTCCAATCTCTACCAACAATAATTTTGTGAATGATTTTCTTTCCTTTTACAATGCAAATAAGAAGAATAACTCAAGTATTATTGCTTTTGTTATTGTTGTTTTGTGATTTGGCTTGAAGGGTACCTTCTACGTATCTTTCTTCCCTTATAAGCCCCTTTGTTTTTTTGCCTGCAATGCATTTAAATGTTATATCAAGGTAATATTTATCAAATCATTAATGTTCTTCAAGTTGGTTATGGGTGCTTCATATCTCTCAAGCATTATTAAAAGAATTTTTTATGTTATTCTAGAATCATTTAATTTAGTGCCAGGTAACTTTACCTCATTAGCAATACCAAGTAACTTATCTAAGTACTTTTTGATTGTATCAAACATTTTCATCTCTTGCAACTTGAATGCTCTTGTTGAATTCAACAGTTGCATACCTTGTATACTTCCATCACTAACATATTCTTCCTTCAAATATTCACAAACCTTTTTTGTTGTTTTGAGCAACATGATTCTTATGAATATGGTTGTTGAAATAACAGTAAATAGACATGCTTTTACCTTTGACTTTTTGGTTTTTCTTACGTTATGATTTTTTATCAATCTCATAGTAGGATTATTTGGCAATCAAGTAACTTAACAATCATCTTCCTAACTTTCCAAATATCTAAAGCTTCCACTTAGGTCTCCATTATCACTACCATTATGATAGTTTTCTCTAATAAGTGGGGAGAGCAATTTGTGAAAAAAATTGGTTTTCTTTTTTATTGTGATATGTTTGTAGATTGTTTGATTTCCAATGCGATATATATATAATCATGATGATAGCACAGTATAGGACTAATAAGAAAATAGTGTAACAAAATTTTCTAGTACCATCTTTTATATGGAAAGTACAACATAAATTTTTTAGTTAAATGCAACTCTCTAAACTTTAGAAGTGGTGCAGGTTGACCCCTCTAAACTTTGAAAGCAATGTTGTTAACCCCCTGAACTATAAACAATTTGTAAATTAGGAAATTTCATACTTTCTATCAAAAAATTATAAATTTTATATCGTTTTAATTGTCTTATTTTGTACAACATTCGTACATATGTACATATCTATACCAAAAAGGATAGAATATCCTTAACTTGCAAATTGTTTATATTTTAGGGGATTAAAAACCATACTTTTAAAGTTCAGAGGGTCAATCCACTCTACTCCTAAACTTTAGGTGGTGTTTTTTCAGTTTTTCCTAAATTTTTTTTATGTTTTATATTGTTTACCAAGTACAAACATACATACACTAGAGTAGCGATTTGATAATACTCTAAACTTAGTGACATTTACAGCCCATCATATGTTTACTATTACTTGTAGAAACACTAAGGAAAAACCTCTTTATATGGATACTGCAAATATGAATATAATCACATAGAACTTCCTCCTTAACTTAAGAGTAAATATAACACCTTACACATATAACACCTACTATATGTCTCATAGAGTCCACTAAACATATTAGGCAAACCATCATCAAGGTCTATAACCAATAATAAGAACACATGAAGTTGAAAGAAATACATAAAACATAATGCAATTAGGAGTCTTTATCTCTATTGCAAAGTTTAAAGAATTATAGCATAATAGTAGTCCCCAAAGCTATTGTCCTCTCCATAGTCAACCATAATATCTAGTCAAATAGATCAAACCATTATAAGAGCATCAACATTCAATAGTGCCAAAAGAAAAGAATGGGACAAAGCGTAATACAGTATAACAACACTCACATGCATGTGATGAAGTATTAACAAATTCACATGCAAAAATAAAATTAGTACAACAGCCAAAATCTTATTATCTTCAGTTTTAACCAAGCAAACAATATAGGGATTACTCAGTATCCCATTTCACATGTAGGTTTACATATACATATATAATAGATGTTGGGTACTCCCCAATAATCACAGCATCAAAACAAACTTTGCATTAATCATTTCCAATTATAACTCCACTCAAGACAACGTTATACAAGGATCATCATGTTACTATGTTAGTAGCATAGGTATTCCTAACCAATTAACATTAGTCACACACATGCAATAAGCACATTTAAAACCAAGTATTGATTAATTTCAATTTAATGTCAATTATCCTAAGCAATAACAAGCAATAAACTTGGTATAAGAATACCTAGAATGTTAACCTACATTGAACCAAAACCTTTATAACTCTTTAAACCTACGTTACATAAAGCACTTAGATTCGTTTATGCTTCTAAACTCACATTTAGGTCACTTTTCCTATAATTGTCATTCCTACACTTCATTAGTATCTAAGTTATTAAGAAAATCACTTGAATTTAATTACAAGGTTGTTTGAAGTTAGTATAAGACACTCTATATATTTGGTTTAAAAAGAAAATAGATTATAAAATATTAATTAAAAATTAAAAATTGGTATTTAATTTGGTAATATTTCGATTTCAAGACTTCAAAATATAAACCAACCTTTAAAAAAGGAGTTAATCAAGTTTCATGAGTTTTAGAAGAGACTTTTGCAAGTTTTCACTTTTTAAGAGGCCAATTGAACACATGTCAGAACATTTGCCATACTAGAGGTCATTTTTAAACAAAACTGAAACACAAGTTGGAACATGCCCATGTTTGATGTTCTATTCTTTAACACGGGTTAGAAAATGCTCATGTTTAAGGCCATGTTCTTTAACACGAGTCTGAACATGCCCATGTTAGTGGTTATGTTCTACGTAGAAGCATAACACAAGTTTAATTATGGTCATGTTACAAGTTGTGTTCACATGGAAAATTTTTTTGAAAACATACAAATCTAAATCACCATAATTTGATCCCAAATATCAAACTCACATCAAATCATCATTTATACCTCTTTTGAAACACAATTTCCACCTAATTTCATCGTATACACATATTCAAGTGGAAAACAACAAGAAGATTTTGATTACTACCTTTTCGTCATATTGAAATCTTCCTTGAAATCAAGAATGTCAATGTTTTGCACCCTACACATCAAATTACTTCTTTTATCCCATTGATCACTTTTTTTTTCATCATAATTTCAACAAAAAAAAAAAAACACATTGTTACTTACCACAACTTTAAAAGAAGAACCCCTTGCAAGCCTACGATTTCTCATATTTTCTACCCCCAAGAACTTTTGTAAGATTAAAATACTCGCTTTAGGACATGATTTCATTAAGAAACATCAAAATTCAAAGGAAAACACTTACCTTATGATATTTTATGTTGAAGAATTGCTGGAGAAAAGCATCATTAAAAGTGGAGAGAGAGGAAGCAGTTATTAGAAAGATACTTTACTTAGCAAAATTAGAAATACATTTACAAATAATATATCCGTCAGGATTCATGATGAGATAAGAATAACCCCCACAAAGCATAGAAAATTATGACTCTACCCCTATGCATTAATTAATTATTTAAGTTCATTTAATTTTTTATGCTATTATTATTGTACAAGTAAATTTCATCCACGGTACCTGAACTTTTTCGATTGTAACAGAATTGTACCTAAAGAAATTTTCTTACTACTTCAACTTTTTCAAAATTTCACATAAAGTACATTTGGATGAAAAACATCAATTTTTCGTCCAGTAGCTAATGTTGCAATAATAATGATTAAAATTTTAATTTTTCGTCCATGTTGATGATTTTTTTATTTTTATCTTTTTCACTTTCCCTTCTCTCTCGCTCTTCCCCCTTCCCTAGACTCATCTTCAACCTCAATCCCTTCACTCTCTAAACTTTCTCTATCTAAAACCCATCAACCAACAACATGAGCCATAAACACCTTCGCAACCATCCCTAACCTTCGAGCTCATCAAAACAGTCATAAATGGCCGATTCACTTCAAACTTCCTCCTCTACTTTGGATCTAAAGGAAAACTCAGACAAGGGATGAAGAAGAACTCTCTCTATTTCCCACCTTCTTCCTTCCCCATCATCATCTTCTCCTTACTCTCTCTCTCTCTCTCTAAAATTTCAAGTGCAGCCACCAGGACTTTCTCTCTAGAAATCTGGTCTTTCTCTCTCTGTCTCCCATTCCATCATTCGAAACCTAAAAACAACCATTGCAAGAAACGTGAATATGATTCTAAAATTTTGACAGTTTCTTATTTGTTTTTGCACGATAGTTAGTTTTTTTTTTTTTTTCCTTTTTGGTTCAAAAAATGTCATAATGGCCATTTTATATTTTGCGCTGAACATATATATTTTGTCTAAAAATCAAAATTTTCTAGTGTCTTAAAAATTTAAAGTTCTTGATTTTAGACGCAATTGAGTAATTGATTCTCATTTCTTAAAATTACTTACTTGTTTCCTGAAAAGTAAAGCTTCCTTTTTTCCTTCATTTTTTTCATTCTTTTTCCGAAAAAGATAACAGGGTTTAATTTTTATTCAACTTTCTGTTTCCAAAATCTATGATGTTGGTCTAAAATTTAGAGGTTAAATTTTGGTAAATTTAATGGATTAGTAAAAGACAAGGTAGATTTTATATGTTAATATTTTTAGTAACATTTTTTATGTGTTAACTAGAGCTTTTAAGCTCCCTTAATAGTGTCTATTCTTCTAGAGAAGGAGGAGGAGGAGGGGAGAGAGAGAGAGGAAAGAGAAGGGAAAGTGAAAAAAAAAATACTAAAATGGACAAAAAATTATTTTTTTGATCATTTTTTATTGCCACATCAGCCAATAGATGAAAAAAGTTCAGGTACCGTAAACGAAACTTGTAAGCCCCATAATTTTACGGAGGATAATCTACATAATAATAACAACAAGTCCATGATAATTAGGACCAAATTTGATAACGCAAAGAGGAACATAATAATAATAATAATATGCAGATAGGAAAATGTAATAATAAAGATTAAATAAATAAACCTATGACTTAAAAGGGGAAATTAGCACGGTTGAAATAAAAACTTAAAGAGACTAATTCAACAATAGCACAGCTAGACTTAATCGCACCCTAACACGTTCGGCCTAAGGACTAACGATAGCACCATCTCCACCTTCTTCAGCAAAGACTAAATGAGCTATTATAACGATGTTAGTTTCAATCCTTTATAATAAGCAGCCACATCTCCTCAGAAATTTGGAAGCCTTGACCCGTCCTGCTTGAGGAAAAATGAAGCCTTGACACATCCTGTTTGAGGAAAAATAGGACAAAAATTTCGACTCCTCCAAGTGCTGAAACTGAGCTGAACTTGCAGCAGTCCCCACATGCTAGCCACATCAAAAAGCTACTGCAACATCTGAAAAGGAAAATGTGAGAGTCTAACATGTTCTTTGTGTATGTCATTGACATCAAAGGACATGACCATGAGAGTAGTAGAAGCATATATCTGAAATACTCTACTGCGACCAAAATATAACACTACATGCCACCTATACCTTCCAAGTCAAAGGATCTCCTTCAATATTTTTGTTCTTTTCTTTCCTTGTTAAGCTAGGCACCAGCCAAGTATACTTTCATGATGAGAACCCCACGTGGTTAAAGTGACTTGGGCAGGATAATGAGGATCGAATTGGAGGTTGATCTACAAGCAGCGATACATATAATTAAAGGGAGACTGAAACTTTCGATAGCCAAACAAGTTGAATACCAACGAGAATCCCAACTGAATCGATTGATAAAACGGGATTTCAACATGAATACTTCACCACAAACACTAAAGCAACTACAAGGATCAATAGAACAATCAACCCCTAGGTCTATCAAATTGACACCAGCATAATAAGAAGGAACAAAAACAATAATAACAGTCCTATACACTGTCGTACATACTACCAAGTTTAGGCACTAGTTAAGCCTATTGACACCTGTGGAACAACAAGAAATTTCCGTATCTTATACGCATAAACCAAAACCAACATATCATGCCTTGGAAGTTGATGAACCAGCATGAACTTTCCATCAATCCAAATTTTCAAACATCAAATATAACCAACGTCGTACAAATCAAAACGCCACCACTCTCTGCCATCCGAATAAAGAGACAAAGAAACATTTTTTCAATCCAAAAATAAAAAAGAACCTTAGCCTCAAACCATCATGTCATAGAATACCTCTACCACACGCCACAAGGGTGAAATTGATGATAAGGAGTAGCTTCATTTCAATCTCTAAAACCATGACAGCAAAGAGAAAGATCAAGTCACGGAAGCTTTAGTACAACTCTTACCATCACTTTTCCATGCTGATGTGCCAAATTAAGACATCACTGACAGCAACCCAACTTTAGCTTTTCCTTCTTCCTTTCCATGCAAAAGTTGCAAAAAGAGTGTATCTGATAAACTCATATGGAACTTATAAACTTCTATCTCCTTAAGCTTCTCTTTCATCGTTTATAAAGACAATCCAATAGAATCCATAATCACGCCATAGGCTATGAAGACCAATATCTCAGCTCAACTCCCCTGCGACTCTAAGCTATATTAGTTCACCACACTTAGTGAGTTGTCTTCTTAAAACACCAAAAGCAGCTAGGGGGAAGTAAGTGCACAATTGTATATGTAGACATACATATATATGTAGTCGTGAATGAGCAGTCGCTGCTGGATTATGATGAATCCATCTTCGCAACTAGACCACCTAATAGTTGAATCCTTTGGCAAATTCTTCAAAATTCCATAGCTCACTGTCGCCACTCCTGTAAGCATTCAACGACCCCCTTCCTTACATATATATATATATTATATATGTATATATTCTCTATTCCTTCCATGATGCTAACATCAATGCCTGACATTAGGATCGGAGACTCCTTTTCTTGGATCGAATTAGACAAGCTAGAAGTGCTCCAGCACAAGGACTTCACATATTCCCATTTCCACAGTAAATACACCTCTGCATGTAACGTTCTAGTTGTATCCAAGAATAAGATGAATCTGAAAACACTCCTGTGTAATAGGCTCTAGTTTTAGAGAATATACCAAGCCCCTAGAACTACAAACCCAAGTAGAATTTAAGGCCTAATCGATGTTGGTCAAGCGCTCAGGATAGCCTAGTCAATGCTGGTGAGCGCTTACAGGTAGGAACCACATAACCTAGTGTAAGAAGCAGGAACGCGACCCCTGCTTTGCCCCCATGCATTCAAAATCCTAGGATGAAAGCTGAGTTGGATGATCCAACTATAATAAACGATAAAATCCCAGAGGAATAACTAAATACTAGACTCACAATGACGGTTGTGCTTCTTTTGAATTTCAGTTTGACCTTCCTGATGAAAAAGTGTTTTAACTTCATACATATATATATAGCCGCCCATCGGATTTAATAGACGACCAGATGCAATATATGTCATGGAAAGAATAATAATAATAATCATAATAGAACAAACATATATAAGACGTAGGGTTGGGAGTTACAAGTATATAAATAAATATATAATTATACACACACACCTACAAAGTTGACGATAGGAGATGGATTTAGAAGAAGAAGACAATAATGGTCCCACACAAATATCGAAAAAATAATAATAACATAAAACAATAACAGAAAATAAAATGAAATAAAAATGTGAGGCATTTATATAAATTTAATAAACTGTATTAATACGTTATCAAATGCCCGAACGGATATCATCATCAAAAAGTACACAATAAATTATATGAAATCGACTATAAGTTTGCCAAAAATATATTTGAAATGAGAAAGCTATATCCAATTGAAGTTTGAATGCTACAACAGTAAAAGAACAAATTATGTTGTAGTGTAGATATACAATTTAGCTTAATTGAATTAATTCTCATAGGGTGTCATTACCTTACTACATTTAAGTTACGAGTTAGGCACCGAGCTACCGGAAAATTATTATGATTAGTTACTGCTATGGCAGAGTGAGTATTCTTCCTGTGATTATTATAGTTTGTAAGTAGTTGCGCTTGTAAGTAGTTGCACTTTATGTAATTTATATTATAATGAAATTGTATGGGGAATTGGGATCTATGCATGTGATTGATATTGTCTAGTACTTGATGAGATACTCTAATAAAAAAGAGAATAAATTTGCTTGCTACATTTTCATTAAATTGTTAATGTAAGTGTTTGCAGTTAATTGCTTGAACACACTTATTGAACCTAATTATATTTGAACTACACAAAATAAAATGAATTCATGCATTGCACAACTTTCATCTTCTAAAGGTCGTCAGCATCACACAATGAACCGAGCGTGGCTACGATTGAGATGGTATACCATGGACCTTACTCCAATTTTAGGAAACTACTTTGTATTGGGAAATGCGGCCATTTATTAGGAGATGAGCCAGCATTTCATTGCTTAAGGGTGAGATGTACCTATTACCTATCTCAGAGTAAATAAGTTTTATTTTTGTAAAAATTGGCCAACTTAAATTTTTAATAACGTTTGTGAAAAACATAAGGTGATGGCACCTGGAGCTGACGTGTAATGGAATTTTCCCAACCTGAGTCATGGAAGGCAAAAATCTATACTATACATAGTTTTCAGATGACTGTGTATATTTGTTGCATTCATGTGTTTATCATGCATAGCATATGATTGAAAAATAATTAACTGTTGTATACTTGCTTAAAAGTATGGTATGAGAAAATTAATCATTAAGCTTGTTGTAGCTTCTACCCCCATAGTATACTACTTGTGCAGGAAAGTCTATGGGTTGATCCGTATCGCCAGCGACTGCACGTTAGCGTTAGAAGCTTTGGGATGAGTGAGATGAGTGTTAAGAGAGTACTATTTCATTTAAATCCCTTTATGTAAAGACTCCGGTTTAATATGAATGCTCTTTATTGGTAACTTATTATGTAGAATTATTATTATAAAAACCTATCCGTGTTAATCGGTGTTAAATTAATTTAAGTTGCATAGTAAACTAGAAAAATTCAGTAGATTCCTCAAGCCGTAAGTGCATCTCATACACCATATGAGAAATCCTTGAGTGACAAGGCTGTCATTCCTGGATTTCTTCATTGTGTATGGCGGACAGTTATGCATAGGGTACCATCTGGGGCGTGACAAAACTTATCCATTATCGTACATTTACTTAAGCTATATTTTGTGGATGGTGTCGCCACCAACAACAACACCTATTACACTACTACTACGACAGTAATATTACCAACATAGTTTAAGGAAATGGCAACTTAGTGCAAGCATTATACTAATAGCCGTGTTACATGGGTTGGCCATAGTAGTGGCACGGTGGAATAATGTGGTGATGAAAGTGTCCTAATACTGTTGGTGCATTAATGACCTTAGAAACTATCATAGTGGCAAAAGTGATTGCATTAGTGGTAGTAGTGGCAAAATTAACATCAACGGTAGTCATTGTCATTGTGTGGTGGGATGGTGATGATGAGAAAGTGGTGTTTATATTAATTTGGAATCTTTATTAAGAAATATCATCTTCATCACATTTCAAGATTTTTGTGCAATCAAATTTAAGGAACAAATTTTTGAAAAGTTTGCCTACTATCAAACTTATTTACAAATTAATTATGGTATGATAATTTTTTTATGTCCAATATATTTAAAAACTATAAACTACATGCTACCTTTGAGAGTAACCTCAAAGAGGACAATGGGTGTGGTTGCCTTCCATATTCAACTATATGAGGTAGCAACTCTACCCTTTCAAAGTACTAGTAGCAATAATCATGACCTTAAGCAATATGTATGTAATTGTTATTTTCTTAACTCGGTCAATTGTTAAACATGAACTTGATAAAAGAAACAGTAAAATTCTATTTAAAACAAGGTTGTCTTCATAAATGATTAAGGATGAGACAAAAAGAATTCTAAGATTTGTAATTTATCTTGGATAAATACATAGATTGGATGATCTAATTACTTCCTCAAGACAATTTATATAAAAAAAATACTTGTAGGCCTTTGTTGATAATAATTACTTAAATAAAGTAAAATTAAAAATAATTATCAATATATTGTATCAAATCTGTGACTATACATAAGATATAATATATATCAAACTAATAACAACTTATTTTTATAGCTAATTTTTTATGTGTTTTCTTGATGTGTTTTGGGTTGTAACATTTATCTAACCTTTTAAAGAATTTTGTGCTCAAGATTCTAGCAAAATAAAAGATCAAAATGAAAAAATAAAAAAGACAAATATGTTTGAATAATCTTACTTTGTTCAAGAATGTTAACAAACTTATTAATGATCTCAAATTTATTAGATCGATCCCTAGACTTAATCAGTCCATCAAATAGAAAACTGTCAATTCATGAAGTCAAAGAAAGCATCAAATTTGGGTTCATATTGAAACAACACCCTTTATTTCATTAAAGATGAGAAATAAGCATTTATATTTGTTGTTATCCCACCTTAATGATACATCAAAGGGGGTAAAACACATGTCTATCAATTTCATAAAAAAATTACACAAATACAAATTAAATAAAAATAATTACATAAATATCGATGTAATATCGCATATTAAACTGGTATTTCATAAATTTACATATGCAATGTCCTTTGAATGTTTGATTCAGTCAAAAGTCATAAAGTGCTGAATTGCATTTTCAAATGGCATTTCATAATTTTTTAAGATGAATTGCATTTTAAAAGGACGATTCACTTATTTTGCATGTAAATCGCATATGTAATGAGTGATTTATATTTCTTCATGAATCGCATCTTCAAGATGAAATTCACATGCAAATTCGCAAAACTCATGTTTAACATGCAATTTTGCATCGGTAATTCGGTATTTTGATAATTAATTTTTATGTTTTTAGTATCTGAGTAATTTTTATTTGAGGGGTCGGTAAGCTTACAATTTCCTCCATCAAAGCGTCTTGGATTTCTTCTTTCTTATCATAGAAATGTCCAGCTTCTTGATATCTTCCTTGTCACCACCATTATTTGAACTGCACATTTTTTTCACCATTATTGGCACCAATGATGACGCCTTCCTGGTGGTCTGCACATTTTTTTCACCATTATTGGCACCAATGATGATGCCTTCCTAATGGTCAGCACTGATTCTATGTCCATTACCTAATCTAAAATCATGTTTGTCATTGGTCTTGGATTTCTTCATCCTTATCATAGAAATGTCCAGCTTCTTGATGTCTTTCTTGTCACCATCATTAGTTTAACTGCACATTTTTTTCATCATTATTGGCAACAATGATGATGCCTTCCTGGTGGTCAGCACTGATTTTATCTCCATTACCTACTCTAAAATCATGCTTGTCATTGGTGTTGTCCGCAATGGTTTCATGATTTGCTTGGGTGGAAACTCGAAAATGTGGTTGAATATTCTATTTCTTCCTAGCTCTTTAAACATTCTTCAAAGTTCCTTGAATATTCTTCCATAGGCATTGGATTGATTTACCCAACCAAGTTGTCCTTATGATGCTCAAAATTGAAGGATGATAACTTAAACTTGGGCCCATAATCTTATAACCCAGTAAGATCTCTTCTAGTCTATCAAGTGAAAATATTAGGTTCAAATCCTTTCTCCTCGAGATTAATTGCAAAAAATAATAATAATAATTAAGCCTTGAGAATTTTCATGAGAATTTGTATAGATTCATGTCCTTTTAATTCTGCTACATAATAAGGGTATATTGTGAATTACTTTTTACATTAAGTGCTGACTTCCAATTTGTTTCTTGCTACCTGCTTTGTACTTCTCAAATCCACTTATTATGTTGTTAGAACTACTTAACTAATTTTTAGGAAAATTCTATCTTTCACCGGTAATTTTAATAGGACCGGTCCAATCACTATCCAACAGTTCACATCATATCCAAACGTCATCAGATCACTAAAATAGTTAATATTTTATTTACTATATTTATTTTAACGATTAGATCCCGTCCCTTAATTTTTATTCCTCCATGTTATATTAGTTGTATTCTTTAAAATATTGGCTGCAAAAGGTAGCCATTCACCACCCTAGCTTTGTCATTGCCACCTTCTGAAGTAAATGTGAAGCCACCGATATCAACATCATCCATGTATAAGGCGGTTTTTTTAATATTTTCGTTGTTTGTTTTAGTTTTAAAATACTTTTCCTTTTCTGTTTGTTGTTTTATTTTTTTTTTTTTACTTTTTTTTATTTTACATTTTCAAAAGGAAACTATCTTGGACTTTCTTAATTCTATTTGGTTCATTTGCATGCTAATAACACACCGTCGTTGCGGTTTAATTTAGAATATTTATCAAGAAACAGATACATATATATTTTTACCAATAAACAAATAAAATACAGATGCATATCAGATATAAATACATATGAAAATCAAGCAATCCAAATAGGTCAATCAATTAAATAGAATTCAATGTTTGATTTTAAAGGTCAAAAAGGCAAAATGCATACATGCAAAACTAGAGAAAGCCTCCCCTGAGTGATTCTAGTTTTAATTTTAATAATTTAGTATCTAAACTTTAATTTTTAAGCTTTATATTTGTCATGCCCGAGGGGTACCCTAAACGTGGCAGTCCGCCGTACACAATATTAAAGCCTAGGAATAACTACCTCAGTCACGCAAAGGCTTCCATATCATGTACAAGGCGTACATCACAACCAAGGAAACGCATCGGAGTAACGCAATTTATATTGATAATAAATAAGTAACAAGGCAAAGAGAATACTTATCATAAAACATAAACATATTTAAATTACAATTCTTAGGGGCTTGTCCCTCTATTGTCTTCAAATAAATATACATCTTAGAATCTCTAAAATACTAACATAGAATTCATTACATATAAAGAACCTTACAAAATTACTTCATCTTATATTTCCATTTCCTTCATAGAAGCTTAACATCCTTCCTGACTTCCTTAATGTCATGATCCTCAATTTAAGCCACGGGTATACCTGTTTCAATAAAATCTATAGGGGTATAAGCTACAAGTAGCTTAGCGAGATATTCCTTTTCATTCGCATCATATTTTCAAACAAGTTCATTTAGATTTTCACACATATGATATGCATACAATGCAACAATCACGTGATTACGCAAATATATATATAGTTATCCGGAAACCATATATAAAACGGATTTACCCCTTCGTATCAAAGGTTAGGGAATCGGTGATGAAGATCCTCGATCTTCTACTGCTAGTCCCCAGGTCCCCACCCAAAGCATTTGGTTGGCTCGGCTCCGAACTTAGATTCACATTCCCCGGGCGATTTGGATTCTCTAGGAAGGAACATGGCCCGTGTCACAGTACGATAACAGCCAATCCAACTCTACGCATAGGAGTAGCAGCCTTCTGAAAGAAATGTGATTCGATGAATGCTATGCATGAGCGTCTTATTTTTCTTAAGCCAAACCTTATTAAGGTTTATTAAGGGGCGATCAATCAATTTAGCAAATAATAAGCAGTCATACAAGTAGGTAAACAAAAATACTTAAACAGGCAGTTTGAAATTGCAATATTCTTAATTCTCATTTCATGGATAAACATAGAATCATATACATAACCCCGAATTCCCCAAATATATATCCATTTTTATCTTTTTTTAGTATACTAGTGCTACTATTTTACAAGCACAAGCAAGGTAACGAAATTAAGAGGAATAATTCACTCGTCCATTTCGCGATCTTCTTAGTCATAGTAATCCTCAGGAAGGGTAATCTCGTATCCTTTGTTACCTAGACAAAAGAAATACCAGGGATGAGTATTTCATAGAAGTTCTACTTGAACTTTCTAATTTTATTTCACTATGTTCGTCAAATTCGTATAGAATGAAATTCCAATTTAAAATAGCCATAACTTGCTCATTTTAACTCGGAATTTCGCATATAATATACCATTTTCTACCTATTCAAAAAGATCTATCCATTTCTAAGGTTATCTTTGTCATATAGGGTCATTTGGGTTCCAAAAACGTTGGATACAGATTTAAAACGAAAATTTCTAGATTTTGCAAAACCATTTCCTAACTCAACTTCATTCAAAATCATTTAGTAAAAATATAGATATAAATATATGTATATATAATTGATAAACCCTTTCAGTATATAGATAAGCTCACTTTATATGCAAAATTTCTAATGGTAGTATCTCAACAATTTATTTCATACAACAATTCATTTTTGAGTTGTTAAAACTTTAACTTTAACATTTCTTTTCAAGTCTTTGAAGAAACTTTATATTTTCATAGGTTATTATAAATGAGTATATTCTTATTTATTTTCTTCATTCTTTTTCCAAAACAAGTAAATTTTTCCTTTAACCTTAGTCTTTCATAAATTTTACTTCTAGTGATAAAAGATCAAAGTTATCAAAGTGTATTAAGTTGTTGAAAACCTTTTTATAACTTTGTATTTAGAATGGTTTTAGAAAATGAGCCTTGTCTCCTTATATTTAGTATCTAAAATATAAGTTTTTGTTTTCTAAAACTTGTTCTTTTATTTCCCTTGAAAAGAATTCTCTTTATTGATAAAATCCTTTGTTTTTAATCTTATTTTATTTATATTCTTTGAAAATAAGTCTCTTCTTTAGGAACGTAAAAATCATTATTTTCCTAAGTGGGTTCATAAATTTATGAGTTGATTTTTATCTTAACTTTGAAAACTAGTTTATTTCTTGGTTTTGTTATGGAGTTTAAAAAACTTTAATCTTTAAGCTTTTTGTAAGAACTTTGAAAACTAATAAATTATTTTACTAAAACTTAGGTTCCATAATAGACAATAAAAGTATTTATTTTTTATGTTTCCTTGGTAAAACTATCTTTGTTATTTGAGAAAACTTGTATTACTCTATTTTAATGTTGTTTGATAATAACTTCATTAATTTGTGATAAGTCACATAATAGAAAATTTAATTTTAAGTTCCTTTAATAAAGTAAAATTCTAATTTTAAATTAGTTGAGACAATATCATTATGTAAATGCAAGTATTATAAGCATACAAAATAATAAGAATATAAGAAAATACTAGAAACAAATAAATACAAGCAAAATAAAAATACCAAGTATTGGGAACCTTAGCTTCATAAAGGTATTCCGGTCAAGTATTGGGAGCCTTAGCTTCATCAAGGCATCCCGGAACTAAGAATGGACTAGTCCCAAAAGATTAAAAAAAATAAATAAATGATTGTTTTGACTTGATATGGACAAGTCTAAGACTAGTCTTAAAGATAAAGCATGAAATAAATAAATTGCAAAGCATGAAATTAAATAAATAACAAGTAAGCTTATATGCTCTAAAGTTATATATATATATATATATATTAGTTATATATGAATAAGGAACTAACATTATAACAATAATAAAATCAACATAACATAATAAAATGGGAAGTTTATGTACAAGAACAAAACATAAACATGTTGTTGTTTTTACTACTTATATGGGTTTCAAAACAACACCATAGTCATGTTAAGTTACATGACATGAGAAAATAAATGGTTGGAAGAAATCTTTACCTAAAGTGTTTATGTGGTTTGAAGATGGTAGTGAATGTATGGTTATTGGTTATGTGGTTTATTTGAGAAATGGTAGTTGTAGAGAGAAATTTTGTGAGTAGTTGGTGAAAGAGAGTTTTGGTAGAGGAAAAGTTTATGGAGAGTGTTTGTGTAGAGAATTTGAGAGAGTTTTGGTAGTAAAATGAATTATGTGAAAGAATGAAGGAGGAAGGGAGTATTTATAGAATTTTAGAGTGAAAATTAGATGTAATTAAATTAAATGAAAAAGAAAATAAATGAGAGGGAGAGAGAGGAGTGGCGCCGGTTTGTTTTTGTAGAGGAGGAGAAATGATTTGTTTTGTTTGTTTTTGTAATAAAAGAAGTAATGTGTAGGGTTTTTGAATAAAGTTTTTATGGAAATATAAAAAGTAAGAAAATAGGTATGTAGGTAGTAAGAAATAGGTATAAAAAAAGTAAAGATATGAAATAGTAATGAATAGTAGAAAAGTACTATGAATATAGACTAGACAATTAAAGTACTGGTAGTAATAAAAATACGCTTAATAATGCGATATCTGTAATTTTTAGCTATCGAAAAATTCTAAAACTGATATTTTTGAAAACCTTATATTTTTACAAGTCTATTAGTATTAACGGAATATTTTTGCCATCCAGTGTACCAAGGCACGGTTTTTGAAAACTGATCTCATTTGGATCCGAAGGACACTAGAAATTTGCGAATCTGATATTTTTAAGCTTCCCTATATTATTACAAACTATTATCAATAATTATTTTCATTTCGTTGTTTAAGGTTTAAGAGCGCGGGATTGCCGGATCTTAAACACTAGGGTTTGTTATAAGCTTAGTTGACTTTTAGAGTTCTGGTTTGATTTCCGGCTTTGTTGAGTTATTTGTAAGATTATATAATTTTGGAGTATTGACCGTTTTACATTTTTAGCTCGATATCTATGGTTTGTCTTATTTTATTTGTGATTATTTAATAGTTTTCAGTTCTTGGGATCGTTTAACTGAGTCTAAGGTTATGAGTTGACTCAGTTTGACTTTTGGTGAAAATTGAAATTTCCGATTCTAAAATTTACCAAAGGATTTAAGATCTTAGCATTTCATTGTCGAGCGTCATTTAGATATATTGCCTTGACTTGAGTATTTAGGAAACGGTTAGGTGATTCGATTGATGTACGGATGTTGATTCAAACCGATAGTTGGATTTTTTCTATTTTGTTTTTAAGGGTTCTCTTTTTCTCAAATTAAGAAATCTCGTTTTTTATCTTATTTAGAATTAAGTTTTAACTTGGTTCAATTTTTAGGGTTTCGTTTCCGGTGTTTGACTATTGGGATTATTTTCTAAGAATTATGAAATTTTCAGGGGTTTACAATATCTATATATTAATTGTTGTAATTTAGTATCTATTGTTCAACTTTGTTGGTAAGTTGTAGTGCATAAATTTTTACTCACATACAACAAAATTGAAAGTATAGACATTAAATCATAAAGATAAAGGTTAAGTGTTGCCAAAATTAAAGTATAATTACTTATGTTCCTCTTATCTTTTATCAAAACCAAACCACCTCCTTTGGTTTTACCCTTTAAATCATTTGAAATGGCTAATCAGGAAGGTAGAAGCATTTTACTCCAGAATTCAATTATACTAAAGAAACAGATGGCCCGATATTTTGATTGAAATGGAACCACCCACATTATGTTACTATGATGTCGATTATTCCCGTTAGATTGAGTTGGTATGTGTTGGTCCCTAGTAAGCACTATAGCAAGAGACAATTTGAAAGATCTCAAGAATCAAAAGAGAATGTTTTGCTTATTTTACCCCATGGTGGTGCGATGGGAATCCATTCCATTACAAGAGAAAGAACAAACAGCAATACTATTGAATTAAAAACATCCCAAGCATTTTCATTTCCTAAAATCAGTTTCTTCCAAGAATGGATAGTCTGTATAGCCAACAACTGGATCAGGTATGTAAAATGTTTCTCTATTATACTTGTTGAGAGGAGCACCTAACTCGAATCGTCTTGGCAAATCCGGATTAGCTAAGAACCACCGCCCATAAACAACCAGATCAGCACGGTCCTCAGCCACCGCATTATTACCATCTTCCCTGGTGTAACCCCCAGCTACTATAAATGTACCTTGAAAGCCTTTCTAATTGGCAAGAGACTATGTGGACATTCACTTATTTCGTTGACCGTTTTCATTCTTGGCTCAACCATATGGCAGTAACAAATTCCAAATTTGTTCAAGGATTCTGCCATGTATATTCCCAAAGCTTTGGGATTTGAGTCTCCTGCTTCACTGTAATTTGCAAATGGGGACAGCCTTATTCCTACTCTGTCTGCTCCTATTTCATTGACAATAGCTTCAACAATTTCAAGGGCAAACCGACAGCGATTCTCCAGTGTGCCACCATATTGGTCTGTGCGGTCATTTACTTGATCTTTGAGGAATTGGTCTACTAAGTATCCATGAGCACCGTGTATCTCAACCCATCAAAGCCTACATATCACCCCATAAAGATTAAGTATAACTCATTAATTCTCATGTATAATAGCTCATTCTCTGATGAAGTTATAGTTGGTCAATAAAAGGAACTTCTTCTATGGGTTCAAGTTTCACAGGCAACATAAGTAGCACAGAAATGCAATCACTTGGAAATCAAGCAGCAGATCTTTAGAGTAACTCTCCTAAGTAAAATTTCAAATTATAATTCAATGCAGCCACAAATTCACTCCTCTGTCAAATCACTACCTCTTGAAAGGTTATATCCTTTTTCATCTTTGCATCCATGGGGGAAAAAAAATCATCATTCATGTCTTATAGCCTTTATAAAAAAAGTTTGATGTGCTAAAGCTCTATTAAGGACAGCTACTGTTCGTGTTACAGCACTTAATATGCATCTTGGAAAGAACTAGTTCTTCCACAATGTTATGTCATTTGGACATAGAAGAAAGCACCTGCCTAACAATGTTGTTCTCTATATCTGAAAGTAAAATGTTTTTGTGAGACAAGTGTTTCAAATTACATGAAGTGACAGCATAATTTGGACCAATCTAACAACCCTGTCACTATCTTTATAAAGCTCCCTGAAACTTCAAAATTCAGTCATACGGGTAACATGGACACACCTGTCATCTGACTTCTAAACCATGTTAAGCTCAAGGTCAAAGAACCAATTAAATCTGAAATTTAAGTCTTGTAGGAAATTTCTAACATTAATTAGTGAGTATGATGAGGTTTGAAACACTGAGATTGGTTCCATAAAGCCTTTAAAATTGCTCTAATGGTTTCAAACTTCTTTTAACCCATATCAATGGTCATAGTAAGATCTGATATTGCATAGCCACATGCCAAATGCAATGTGTTATGCTCAGTTTCTCTACAATTGTAATAGATACGACATCCCAGTAAACAGAATGCTCCAGCAATATCTTTGTTCAAAAAATCACATGACATGATTTCACATGAAGGAAAACCTACCTGCTGCCATAGCATTTCTTGCAGCGAGTCTAAAATCATTAATGACATTGGGAATTTCATCCGTCCTTAGACGCCTTGGAGGTGAGAATTCAGCAATATCAATTCCATTGCTTCGAACTACAGGACCCAATGTTTTATCAGTGGAAGATATTGGGGCTTGTCCATTCGGTTGAAACCCTGCATCAAATAAACAAGTTAAGCTAGGTGATACAACAGCTAATCTCAGCGGAACAAGTCAGAATCAGCACACACATGAAGGGATGAATCTTCTAGAAGTTCTTTATCTATATTTCTGCCGATAATTCAATTAAGTCCTCTCTGTGTTTTGATTGAGTTATTCAAGTGTGCTAAGTTTATGCTAAAACTCAATCAAGTACTTTATACCTCAAGTGATTCTTTTGAATCTCTTGTTACTGCATTATTGCATTAAGTCCTCTCTATATTTTGTTATGGTATTATTGAGTCATTAAAATATAAATGACTTAATCAAATTTTAGTACAAATATGGAGGAATTCATAAAGTGCTTCTAACATACTTATCCTAAAACATAGATGCTAAACACAGTGTTGAACATCGAACCTGTGCTTGAAACCCTGCCAACATGCCATATTTGACAGAAGAAAATTCCACCTTTAGCATGAACAGCATCTACAATAGGTTTCCAAGCTTCAACTTGCTCTTTGGTCCATATTCCAGGGGTATCTGGGTAGCTTAACATTCAGAAAAGATAAATCATGTGAGCAGCATCCGTGGAATGATGATCGCTTTAAGTTGAGGTAAAAGGCCAAAACAGTTGTGGTGTATTTCAGTGGATCAAGTGCTTTTTCATACAAGATTAATGAAATCAAAAGCAAATCATTGGCACTATTTGTGATTCAAGACACAATAAATTTTGTTTAAGTTAGCATCATAACACTCTTCCTTATTTGAAAGGAATTCAAACTCATGACCGCCACACTGATACTAAGTTCAAGCAGGCATTACAGCCATGTGATATATTCATCGTAGAACATGGTCAAATTCTTCAGCATATCTATCATATTTCAAAAGTAATCCATTCATTTCCTCCACTCTTGTTAAACAGACGAAGAGAAATATTTTCCTTCTTTCCCTGCTCACCATTTCTCTACATTTCCTCTTGGATCTCAAGTGATTTTTCAAAACAAAATGGAGAAAAACCTTAACAAAAGAAGACTAAAAGTTACCCTTGAGCAGTATCAGAAACTCCGGTGGCTTCAGTTATGAGAAGACCGCCCTTAGATGCCCTCTGAGAATAATAAAGAATCGCATGGGGCTGTGGAACATTGCCGTAGGATCTCTGTCTGGTTAGTGGTGCCAAAACAACTCTGAAAAAACATATACAGCACAGATCATAAGTTTAAATCTCTCCATACAAATTACGTACGCCCCCCTCCCAAAAAAATAAAAATAACCAGTAAATAAGCAGAGAATGCCCACTAAACCCAGAATTTAGTTCCACGCATAGGATCAAATTTAAGCCGGGTAAGCAAAATCCAGCATTTTTCTTTTTCATGAAAATTGATAATTGAAAATGCTTGTTACTTGTTAGTGCTGAAGAATCATTTGAAAGTACCCAAAATAGGAGATATATGAAATTTAACCTGTGAGCAAGATTGAAGTTTCCCATCTTGTAGGGAGTGATGAGAGGGATAGTTGTGTCGTCGGAGGACATGACTCTTCGGTTTGTTTAAGAAAAAGAAATGGTTTGTTGTGCTGGGTTGTGTTGAGTTGTTGCTCCGTTCAGTTTTGAAATTCTTTGCGCTTACTCTTAACAGAGTTAATGATGTTCTATATTCCAATTGTTCCATTGGGTGTATTTATCGGACAAAAAGCATCTTTGAAACCTCCAGCAACCTCACCGGCCAAAAATAAATAAATAAATAAAAGAAAAGAAAAAAGAAACCACCAGCAACCTTCACTTTTTTGCCTTTTTTTCAATCAAGCAATTACCAAGAACCATTTAAAAAACTTTCATATAATTATGTCAGTTTCAACACTTCATTGGGTAAAAGGCATGGTTTAACTTTTCTCTAAATTTTAGGTGGGTTTGTTCCATCTTTTTTAAGTCATTTTAATTTTAATTTTTATTATTTTTAAACAAATATATTAAGAAACAAATACAGATAGACAACAGAAATTTTTACTCACAACCAGATCAAACGAATCAGATAAAATTAAGATACAGATAATATACTAATAAGTTATAAATATATATCAAATACGAATAACATATAGATGAAAAATTAGATAATCTAAATAAACCCTTAGCTACGTATAGAAAATAGTTTTGAAAGTATAAGTCAACTAATTTACTGACAAGTAAATAGTATATTTTTAATTTTTCTATGGTAAATAATAAAACTGATACATAAACTTCACATAAAAATTTAATTTGATGGATGTGGCTAGTTATATCCCATAGAAGTAAAGACAAGGGAATAGACTCATATGCATTTGAGCTTAAAGAACAGTTTACAATTAATGGCATGTCGAGGTTGGGCCAATCGTAGCCATTCCAATTCTTAAGTCAACAAGCGTTTTGAGGTACGAGCAAATAATTAATATGAAAGAGAGCCGACAACAGTAATTATCCTATGGAGTAAGAGGGGACACTTATAGTGGGCAACCTCTTGATGATTAAGTGTATCATGGCACCATGGACGAGTAAGCAATTGGCGACAGTTTAACATGAATAGAGATAGGCAAAAAACCGATAAAATTGAACTTAAACCAAAAAATTAATTCGAAAAATATGGTTAACCAGCCCATAAGTTTTGGTTTAGGATTATGGTTTTATTTTTTTGAGTTTCAGTTTGTAACCATGAAAAATCAACAGTTGACCGTTAAGAAACTGATAATTCGAACATTTATGTTTCAATTATTATTTTGTTGTTGTGTTAATTTGAAAAAAAAAAAAAGGAGAAGTCTATAAAGCTTTAATTTATGTAATGTTGTACTTGTATTAGAGTTATATTTCTAATTTATTATTAGTTTTATAGTTATTTAACTTGTTGATTTGTAAATGTAATTGTGAAATTTAACTTGTTAAGTTACAATTTTTGAATGTAATTATAAAACAAAATTGTTTAACTTTTTATGGACCAATTGATAATATGATTAATCGCAACTTTTGGTTAACTATTATGTAAAATGATTAAAAATCAAAAACCAAAAATATTAACTGACAAAAAATTGTTAACCATTAAGGTGGTTAACTGTTAATAATGAACTGCTTTAAGTTTAAGAATTTTAAAAACCAGTTATTTTGGTTCGGTGCAAATAATGGGGTCATGGACTGATTAACCAAATCATGCTCACTCCTAACCATAGACGCGAGGTGAGTTCACTAATTCTTGTTCAACCATGCTAAGCCCAAGCGATGGGATGATGTCGGTGACTCTAGATCAACTGTCATCTGAATACAATATAGGGTAGTTGATACTTCAACCCAAAGGAACAAGTGCTCTAGCGAGGGTTTGGGTTATGATGGTGTGAGTCAAGCCTAGGCCCAATGGGTTGGCCCATTATGCTAGTAGGTTGGATCGAACTTAAAGTCTTCTAATCCATATTTGATATATTGTTTTTACCTTCTCTTAACACAATTTACTTTATTTACTGGTTTAAAAATGCAATATATCAGTAAATTTATGCTATTTCTTTTAAAACCATATAATATCGATAGGCCGCTTATTTTATGTTATGAAAGAATAGACCGTGTTAATGAGATAATAAAATAGACACAAAAAGTTTGATTAGGTATCAAATTAATTACTTTAAATTTCATGTACCAAATTAAATTTTTGTGTAGGATTTGGATTTCGAATTTGATATTTTCTTATAATATATTTTAACAGCATTAAAAAACGATTTTGTACATACTTCAAATAGAAACCCATTTTAATGTATTACACGAATGTTATTATTAAATAGACAAAATAACTAAATTATAGACATAAGCACAAGATCCGAAACCACCGCTCAAAGTTTTTGTTTCGGAACCGCATTGATAATTGCCCCTTTTTTCCTTTTTGTGCCAAGCTAGTGAACTTGAGTGAAAATAAGAAAGAATCATGCCTGGTTTTCAACATTCCAATTAACTGGCAAAAAAAAAAAATAAAGTTGTCACGATTATTTTGCGTTGTTTAAGAAGGATGAAAGACTATATATGGTTTTTATAAAAAAAAAATTATACAAATCCAAATTGTATAAAAAACTTCAAATTACTATATTCATATCGCATATTGAAGAAGAAGACAAAAATTTCTACACGTATTGCATATTGGATATGAGAATTAGAGATAATACTTTGCAAAAGTTTTAAAAATTACTGTATCATAGGTTGGATGTGCAATAAAATAAAGTATCTGTACTTTACATGGATTTGCAATATGGTGTGCGATAAAGCAATGCATTAGTGTTTTGTGTTGTGTATTGCACTTTGAACATGCTAAACATAAAATATATATATATATATATTTATATGTTATATACGATATATCAATGTTATATTAATAATTTTTTTATATAAATTATATATGTGTAATTTTTTTTATGAGGATGGTAAATAAGTAAAAATCTTGTTTGAGAGATGTAGAGAGATTCATTTAGAAAATAAAAAAGGAAAGGGCAAAAAAATAAAATAAAACCATATCATTAAGCAATCTTTGATTTGGGATGGGAAAAACAAAACCGCCATATCATTAAGCCACCGAGAAGCAGCTCCTTGTTTTGTCTTAAACGCGGGGAGAGAGATCGCTATTTCCAAGAGGAAAAAAAAAGAATAATAATAATAGCGGAAATAGAGAAAAATTTTAAAAATTATTTAGGGGAAAAAAGGATACCATTGTTTTAATTAAAAATATTATTGTACAATCTCCACTCAAAATTAATTAATATTTTTATTTTTAATTCGACTTGATAAAATATTTAAGTGATTTGTTTAGATTATTATTCCCTTAAACTCAAATATTTTGCCTGAAATTTTATCCTACTAGTGTTTCTGCAAATAAACACGTGTAAAATAAATTAAAATATAATAATATAAATTTTAAAATAAAAAATAACAATTATCACATTATAAAATCTTATATATGAGAATTGTTTACTCACCAAACAAGGAACCAGGAAGGGGACAGCATTTCATGGCATCAATCCCAAGTTGGAGGTTTGATTAGCGATGCAAACGGATCGGTTTCGGATAGGTTATATGAACCCAAACTCAAATCTGTTACACCATAGAGCATACCAAACCCGATCTAATCCTATAGGATATTTCTTCTATATCCAAACCCGCTCTATAGGGTTTACTCTAAAACTCGCTATCCGTCCGATTACATACCTTACTATCAATCCAATTATCCACCTAATTATCAACCCAAACCTACCTTACTTATTGTATTTTTTTTAATAGATTCAGCAGACTTAAGCCAATCAAATAATAGTCTAATAATATAGCAATTCATCTTCTCTTTATCGACCTATTTTTAAATTTAGCTTGTTACTATGTTTGTATTTAATAAATGTATTTACATTATGCTTTTTTTTACTAGACTAACTGGTCGGGTGAGTATCCATCGGGTTTTAGTAATATCCAAACCCGACCCTAATACCCTATAAGGTTTTTTACCTATGTCCAAACCTGATCTTATTACTCTATAGGATTCAGCCCTATAGGATTTTTATCGGGTTGGACGGATCGGAAACCTATTAATGGCCTACCAGGTTGCATCCCTAGGTTTGGTGCAAGTTTTGACGCATGTAATAGTAGGGGTGGGCATGGACTAGTTAACTAGTCCATTGTTGGTCCCGAAAGAATAACCAAGAGGGGGGTGAATTGGTTATTTAATAAAATTTAACCTTCAAAAGAGAAATACTAACATCCATGACCCCATTTTTTTAACCTAACCATTACACTGGGTTTTTTAAAATATCAAACATAAACCGGTCCATTATTAACAATTAGTTGTTTTAATGATTAACCATTTCTTTCGGTTAATAGTTTCAGTTTTCGGTTTTTAACCATTTAGCATGTTAAATTATATACAATATTAAATATTTATAGATATTGATTAACTGTTAATCATTAGTTTTTCACGATTACATGAATAGAACTATATTTGTATTTCACAGAATTTTGAGATGGTTCTTTCGAAATCTATTCACATAAAAAAGAATCAACTTGGCTTATTTGAAAAATATTTAGGACAATGCTATCGTGAAAGCTCATTTAAAATACACAATGAGCATATATTTTAGCTGTTAAAACTTAGACCCATTACGTTTGACTTATCATAGACAATTAATTATTCTCATCCCAAACGTGCACACAAAAGGAAAAAAGATCAACTTATCTTTTTATATTTAAAAAGTATTATGGGTTCTTGTCGTTTCTAAAAGTGCTCTGAATATAAAAACAAATATAGGAGCTTCTGACCATGGAAAGTAGACTAAAGAGGCAAATATAAAAGCTTCCAACCTTGAATGAATTTTGAAAAGAGTTCATTCATTATATCCTTGATTTTTCTTTGGGTTTATCATAACTAGGGTAGAAAAATTATTTTTTTAAAAAAATTAATTATATATAATATTATATATTTATAAATATCGATTAATCGTTAACCATCGGTTTTTCACAGTTATAAATCGAAATTGTAACCGAAAACAAAAAAAAATTAAAATCATAAACCTAAACTAAAACTAATAAATAAATTAACCATATTTTTCAAATTAATTTTTTTATTTCATTCAATTTTTCGATTTAGCCATTTTTTTTATCCATTCCTGTGTAATAGTATCTACTGTCTAGTCCCTGCTTCCTGTAACTAGGGCAAGCATTGTTCCGACTTTCTTCTCGTGGCGGCCCGAAAGCCTAACGTTAAATATTTTTTTTTTCGGTAGAAGCCTCTTAACGTAACAAACTAATGACGTTTGCCAGTACGTGGCAGACTTAACCATGGCCCATTATCTGCAACTTGCCATGCCTAGGAATAAATGAACGTGACAAACGACGAGCATGAATATATGCTTTTAGATATTGTGTGGCCAAATCAAGCTTCCCATGATTGCGCCAATGGCTTCGGCCGCCATAAAGCCACACATAACTTTATATGTTACATTTTGTGATTTTTATCCATATTTTATTTTTTATCTAATTTATTTTATTTTATTTAAAAAATATTTTTTAATCAATATCCGTTTAAAAATATCAAAATAACTAGAAATAGACGAAACAATAGCCCATTATCTTTCTTAATTGCTCTCAAATTAATGACTACCCAAAAACTTTCAATACAACGTATCAACTCAAGTTTACAAATAAAAGTAAATTAAATTTCAAGAAATTTTTTGTCAAAAACTAAAATTAAAACCTTGCTAATTTTTAAAGTATTTGCTAGAATCTTCCTTTTTCCCTCATCACCATAAGAATAGGTACCATCACCAGTCCCATTGCTTAAAGGTAGATTGTAATTTCAAATCAATAATTGCTTTTACAAGCCCGTCCATCACTTCTATTTAAAAAAAAAAAAAAAACAGAGAAAGAAATAAAGAAAATAGCAAAAGGAGAAAAATAAAGGGTTAAAACTGAATGAGTAAAACATTAGTCTAAGCCTTCTAAAAAAAAAATTATTGAAATAGGATAAATGGCACATTAGTTACTAAAGTAGGCCATCAAATTTGCATATGGAACACGGGAAATAGTGTGAAACTATTGCACATTCGAAAGACGTCGAACAAGACTATTGCGCATCATGAACAAGTGAGTTATCAGTAGTTGCACACTTTTTATATGCATAATGTGAAGCACATAACTCAAATCAGTCCACACCCATAAGATGCACAAGACAATTGTTTTGCATATATAAGATGCGCAAGACAATTGTTGAACACTTTTAATATATGCAAGATGTCAGCCCAAATTCAAAAACAAAACTCCTGATCTCTTAATTTTACATGTTGTGTATGTACAATCATAGTTGTCAAAATCACGATTTTACCTACATAATCCAACAAGTCTATGATTTTAAGAGGCCCTTCTAAGTTGATTTGCGCATAGAATCGTTTTTTTTCTGTAGAAACTTACGACTTCAACAGAGTTTGTAAACTCGATTGAATCTTATATTTTTAACCAAGTTTACCGATTTTACTTATATAAGTCAAATAGGCTAAGATATATAAAAAAAAAAAAAAAGGTTAATCATATTTTCACAAATTCATCATCTATTAGGATGATACATCTTTTTAAACATATTTTAATTTTATTTCCACACCATCTCCCTATTTTTTCCCCTCACTCCCCCTCCCTTGCTCCCCTTAAACTCCCTAGTTATACATTTATAGAAAAGTCAAGTTATAACTGCAAAGTTTATTTATTTATTCCTTTTATATAATTAAAATTTTAAGATGAGTTGAAAATTTAGATCTCCTTCAATATGTAACTTCTCTTAAACAAAATAATAAAAAAGAACTTAATTTTAACTCTACTCGCTCTTTTTCTTAACTATATTATATTATCGATTAAGGATTATTATGAAAAAGAGAACTTAATTTGTTTATATTATTTTACATCCATATATATTTTAAGTTTGTTACAACTTTCATAACATATCTATAGTCTTTTAAAACTATTATGTGTAGGTTGTAGAAACTTATGTTACGTTTCAATTTTATAAACCCCTAATGACTCTACATAGAATTGTGAGTTTGATAACCTTGGTGCAATTCTTTTACATGCTACACATCTTCCATATGCGGGACACATATGTTACGCATCTCGCATATGTGTAATATACACATCACACTTTTCCATCTTCCAAATGCAAAATTGATAGGTTATTTTGGTAATTAAATTGATTATATCCTATTTTAGTAATTGTAAAGGGATGATTTTATTATATAATAAATATATGGATTTGACTTTTGGGCAAAGTGATTGGGCTTAAAAAATCCAGTCCATACTTTGTGATAACTTATGAGAGATTTGGCATGGTAGGTTTAGAGTAAGGATCGTTGGACCGGTATATCCACACATAACCTTTCTTAGAGAAGCTCATGCACTTAAAAGAGGCTCTTATAGGCTTAAACTAAAAATGAGCCCATAGAAGGATCCATCAAAAGAATGACTCATTTGAGCCATTGACACACCTTATGATCTAACAGATGCTATCAACAACCAAAATCTATAAATACCTCAGGAGTTCTCCTCATTTGAAAAGATTTCAGATATTCAGAGAAACATTGTTATGCTATTGGATTATAATCACAGAGACCAAATAAGAATTAGAACGAAGAGCGCATTGCCTCTCTCCAAGAATTGTGGGGTTAATGTTGTATAGCTCCTCCACCTGTCACGCGTGCGTTCGAGTTATCTGAGATTACTTACTCTTCCTCCATGTCATCTCCATAAGTCATTCTTACTTGTCATTACATGCTATTGCCAAGTCACTCTTCTAAAGCCACGTGTAACGCGAGCCAAACGCTGCACACACGTAATCATTGCAATCGGATCCAATCATCTATAGTAATTCATTTAAATAAGAAGTCTAATTTCATAGAAAATTCAAAACTAAATTAGGTAACAATTAGATAATGTGGTCTGACTAACCAATCTTTTTATCTTGAAATCTTAATCTTTGGTATTAGCGGAGTAAAGGAAACGATGAATGAATTCCACTATTTACCCTAAAAATAAGTTGAATCTACTAAATGAAACCCTAGAGACAGGTTGAAAGGTATGAGTTGAATATATTAAGTTTCAACCTTTTTTTTTCTTTTTTACAATCCATATTTGCATGCAAATTATGACTTATGAAACATGACTTATTTGAACACCCAAGGCCAAGGGCACTTATTGTAACTTTTATTTATGCCTTTTTCTTTTTTAATTTTTATTATTATTTTTTTTTCATTTAATGTAATACATGGTCAAATTAAAGCACGCCATGTGTCTTGTGAAGAGGGTTATAGAAGGGTTTTTGTACAAACATAGTACCCTTTTGACAAAATTACTCCTAATTATAGAGGTTTGCAAACTTACTCCAAATTTAGATATTCAAAGCCACGTATAGCATATACAACTTCATTCAAGCCTATAATTTTATAAAAATAGCTCATGTTATCTATGCACCTTTCATAGAGTTGCAATGAAGGTACATGCAAAAATATTACAAGGATAAGCACAAGCAGCATACATGCATTTCTTTGCAACCTATACCGATGCAAACATAAACACAAACTCTAGTCACCAATAAACACAAACTCTAGTCATCATTGAACACACATGTGGAAAACTCCATCTGACTCGAATCTTTTTAGATTAAATCCATAACTCCATCCAAATGTTCCAAACTCTATAAACATACAAAACTCCACAACTTAAAAACCAAAACAAAGTCATAAAATAAAAGGATATATTTCAAATTTGTTACTTGAACTTTGTATGAAAACTAAATTTAGTATATAAATTTTAAAGTAGTTAATTTAATATCTAAACAATAAAGTTTTCTAGAAAAAGCAGCATATCTTAAAAAATTTTATTAATGTTCCTAATACCATTGTTGACAATCACATATGGATCATGGGCCTCCCCAAGTCCTGTCCAACCTATTAGCTGCACAGGCTAACCCATTGGGCTTACAACTAACTCACGGTGACAAAGCTTAGGGCCTCACTAAAACACTAGTTCCTACAACATAGAGTACCGACTACCTACTATAATATACATACAATACCTGATCTAGAGTCACTTAGTTTGATCCCTTTACTCATGCTTAATATGATCAAATGTGGATTAGGGGACTCACCTCATGTCATAATAACTATCGCCAATTGCCACTCACCCATAATCACAAGACCCACTCAACCACCAAAGATTTACCCACTATAAAATCTTCTCCCACTCCATAGTAGAGGTAATACTGTTCGTACTTTTTCTCACAACAATTATCAATCTTACGTCAATATGTTTGCTAAGTTAAGCATTGGAATGGCCACAAAAGTTCTAACACTAACATGCCATTAACTATATTCAATTTTACAGTCTTATCATGTCACGCCCCAACGGGTACCCTAAACGTGATAGCCGGCCGTACACAATATTAAAACTTAAGAATGACTACCTCAGTCACTCAAAAGCTTCCATATCGATACAAGGCATACATTCACATCAAAGGAAGACCTGTGAAGTAATGCATTTTAAGATATTGGCAGCGGAACATGTAAAATGATACATAATATATATTTCATTGAAATCAAAAGTCTTACAACTTCTAAGGGGTATTCCCCCGATAATTTCCATAATAACATGGTCTTACTAAGATAAATAACTAAAGCTAGAAGATTTTTGAAGAAATCTACTCTAAGACTTCAAAACAGAGTTCCTCCAAAAGCTTCCCAAAATAAAGATTCTATCCGGATGATCAAGATGGTCTCGGGTGCAAAATGATAATCCTGCAATATCAAAAGTCTATAGGGGTATAAGCATAACTATCTTAGTGAGATATTCCTTACGTAAAAATACTCATAACAAGTATTCAACCAAGTTCATTAAACAAGCGTATGAAATGCAACAACCGTACATACAACTATCCGGTTTCGTATGTGTGATGGATTTACCCCTTTATCGGTGGTTAGGGAATGATTTGAACTGGGCCCCAAATGACCTCTTTAAAAGTTTGCACGCGTCTTAGGGTTCCAATAAACCGTACTACTAGTCCCCGAGCTTTTCTTACCCAAAGCGATCGATCCGACTCGACTACAACTTGAGGCCGTATTCTCCGAATGTCCTAAACCCTTAAGATGTACCTAGGCAGCTTACCTTTGCAGTCCTACGCTGAGGAGTAGTAGAAAAATTTCGAAATGATATTGTAAGTGATATGCATGAGTAATTTATTATATGGGGATTCCAATATGACATGAAATCATTTAAAGTGATCAAGCAATAATTGCACACATAGCAATACATTCATAGATACAATTATATCAATCACAAATCGGGTTCCGATATACTTATCGTTCATTGATCGCACATAACAATTCACAAACATAATTCCCATGATATCCCACATGCATATCAATTTTATCTTTTCCTAACATCTAGTGTTCTATTCTACAAGCACATGCACGAATACATAAGCGTAAAGGAAACTCACTCGTCCACAGCGATTTTCTATGAGTCGAAGTAATCATCAGGGAAGAGAAGATCTTGGCCCTCGACACCTAAACAAAAGAAATACTCGAAATGAGTATTTCATCCAAGATCTATTCAAACTCTATAATTCTATCTTATTGAATTCGTCAAAATTCGCATGAATGAAAATTCCAACTTAAAATGGCCATAACTTGCTCATTTTAACTCGGAATTTCTCATATTATATACCGATTTCTACCTACTCGAAAAAATCTATCCATTTCTAAGATTATTTTTATCAAAAGAAGTCATTTGGGCCTTGGAATATTGTCGTATAGATTTGTTACGAAAATTCAAGATTTCAAAACTAGAGTTTTCAAACTTTTCTTCATTCAAGGGCTCTTGTACAAAAATGTAGATTTTTTGTATGGTTGAAAAATCCTTTGAATATATATATATATATATATATATACTCAAACTATATGCATGAATTTAGTGGTGTTATCCCAACAATGATTTTGTAAAACAATGTGTCTTAAAAGTGAGAAAAGTTAAGACTTGAAAATCTCCTTTTTAGTTTTGTTGGGAAAATTTTATATGTGAGTATTTCCTTCTTTTAACTCCATTTCTTAATGTTAAGAATAATTAAATTTTCAAAAATTAATTTTAGTCTTTTATGATTCCTAGAACTTTATTTCTAGTGGTTGAAAAATATAGTTTTTCTAAATATTTCTTGGTCATGTTCTAAAGTTTGATCCTAAGAATAATATCAATGATCTTATAAGTTATTTATTATTTTTATTTCCTAAGTCAAGCTTATCCCTAGAAAGGTTATTCTTTGATAATTTTGTAAAACTTATCTAAACCTTAGTATGTTGATGAAAACTTTGCATATGAGTTTAAGAAAACTTTTGGTTAAACAAAGAATTAAGTTTAAAGAATCTTTCTTATTTCATTGGTTTGAAAAGATAGTTTGTGATAACTTTATTTTATGTATTCATTGATAAAATCCCATATAATATTATTACTAAAACTTGAGCTAAACTTATCTAACTTTAGAAAATATTTTTTAAGATAAAACTTTAAGTTTTTATGGAAGAATCATTCCTCATGTGGCAAAATTTATTTTTAAAGAGAGTTCTTATTTTTATTACTTAAGAAAACTCATTTTTATTATGGTTGAGACAATATCAACTTGTTCATGCATGAATGAGAATATGTAACTATGAGAAATATAATCAAAACAACATAATAAGATAAATGTAATAAGAGCATAAAAGTAAAGTCAAGTATTGGGAACCTTAGCTTCATCAAGGTATCTCAGGACTAAGAAGAGACTAGTCCCAAAAAGAAAGAAAAAGAACAGAAAGAAAATTATTTTGACATGATATGGACAAGTCCAAGACTAGAAAGACTAGTTTTAATAATTTGCATAAAACAAGCAAATAAATAAATTGCAAAGCATAGAAATAAATAAATAACAAGTGAACTTATATGCTCTAACGAAATATATATACATAATATACATAATACTATATAGAAGTTAGATTAGAACAAATAATAATAACAATAATAACAACAACATAATAACAACATAATAGAAGACATGAACAAAAACAAAACATGAACATATTATTGCTTCTTTAAGAAACATACACTAAGCTTATGTTAAGTTAAATGAACATGATGAGTGAATAAGATAAATTTTTACCTAAGGTTTATGTGTTTGTTGAAGAGGAAAAGAATGGATTGTAGTATTATGTAGGAATTGGCTTTATGGAGGGAAGATAGAACTTAAGAAAGATTTTGAGAGACGGATTTTATGGAGTGATTTTGGTAGAGTTTTAGTAGGAAACGAATTGTGTGAAAGCATGAAGGAGGAAGGGGGGATTTATAGAGTTTTGGAATAGAAATTAGATGTAATAAAATAAAATGAAAAAGAAAAATAAATTGATTGAAGAGATAGAGGGGAGGCACCGGTTTTGCATGTAGAGGGGGGAAGAAAATGATTTATTTTGTTATTTTGTAATAAAAAAATAATCTGTAAAGTGTGATGTGATTAAATTTGTATGGAGAAGGTAAATTTGTAAGGTATAGGTATGGAAGAGTATAAGAATAGAGTGTAAGAAAAAGTAGAGATAGATGAATAGTAATGAATAGTAGAAAAGTACTATGAATAGTAAACTAAACAATTAAAATACCGATATAAAGAAAATATGCGTAAATAAGTTATATCTAATATTTTTAGTTACAAAAAAATTCTAAAACTGATATTTTTGAAATCCTTATATTTTTATGAGTCTACTGGTATTGTCGGAATATTTTCACTATCCGATGCACTAGGGCATGGTTTTTGAAAACTGATCCCGTTCGGATCCGAAAGACACCAGAAAATTATGAATCTGATTTTTTAAGCTTTCCTATGTTATTACGAACCATATTCCATAATTATCTTAATTTCGTTGTCTAGGTTTAAGAACACGGAATTGCGAATCTAGATTCATTAGACTAAACATAAAACTAGGTTAACTTTAGAGTTTCGGTTTGACTTTTGGTTCTTAAAGTTTGCTTATATTATCGAAGAATCTAGGGGCTTACATCATGCATATGGGTCCAGTCCAATGATTCTCCCTTGTACCTCTATCGGATTAGAATTGGCAACAACTCTAATACTAATAAGTTGCTTCTTAAAAAAAAAAAAAAAAAAAGAAGAAGAAGAAATGGTGTTGGTGATGTAGTGAAAATAGCCATGGGAAATATTAATTAAATATTAAATTGACTGTTTGAAAATTCATATACCAAATTGAATTTTTATGCAAAATTTAAAGTTAACATTTTTCTTAAAATAAAATATCATCCTTAGACAATAAAAATTATGAGATGAGGATAGCCAAAATGATGTGATGGATAAATGTATCAACTGCATTGAAAGCAATATCTATATGAATACACTAGATGACAAAATTTTTGCTAAAGTTAGTTTCAATCCTTCCTTCCATGTTTCCAACTGAATGTGCATCTTAACTAAGATAATGTGGAAAATCTATGTTTATGTTGTTTCCGTGGTTGTAGTTGGTCATTTGATGGTTCTACCTTATTGAACTCAAAAATGCTACTGGACTCATCTAAGTACAAGGCAAGAGTTATAGAATTGCGAGCATTTATTATGCAACATGAAAACACACACAAAATAGGACTACAATCAATATGCATCAACACATATGGTATGGATTTGTAACTTACGAATCAATAACGTAATTTTCACAATAATAACTTTCTGAAGTGGACACATGAAATTAACCCTAGTTTCAAAATTTAACAAGCAAAACTAGTAAAATGTTAAAAAAAAAAATACTTACATTGAAAGAATGCAAAAGTAGAGAATAGGAAATGTGAAGGTATATAGATTGAATCATGTGAGAGAGATAATAAGATGAGCAAGTGTGAAAAAGAAAGCAAAAGAATAAGAGTGAGAATTTCTACTCCGAGAGCTTATAAAAAAAATATTTCAATCCTTTAATTTAATTCTTTTGGCATGTGTTGCACATCCTTTGTTGTCCACAAAAGGCGCATGCTTATGATGATCATGGCTAGCATAAAGGCGCATGTATTATGCATACCTTTGATGCTTAGAGTTGAAATAAGTTTGTTAAAAGGTTTTTGATAATGATAGATGAAAATGGTTATTTATGTATCACTAATGTTACAATGAAGGTAGTGTTGGGTGGCTTAGGTTTATAATTTTTTATCATTAAATTACATGTTTATGCAATGAATGATTAAGAAACTACTATTTCCTCACTCCGACTGAGGGTGTAGTTGAACTCATTAATTTCATCCATGGTGTCTTCAATTCTTACTATCCCTACCAAAATCTTCTCTCTCTACAACTTTAACAATGTATCCTACAAAACCCCATGTGCCTTGCTTACAAAACCCATCAATTAACATGGCAAATAAAGCAATTAATGTTTGAAACATCATAAAACATTTTTGCTAAAAATATTCAATGAGTAAGATACACCACATGCCTGGCTGAGTGACAAGCAAGTTGTCACAATCCTAATAGGGGCCTAATAGGATTATTTTGAAATTATCATACTACATATACATCCGTAATATGAGAATCGTCTTGCAAGTTGTAGATTATAAAACTCTATCGTATGTATTCACTACACTTAATTTAATCATACATATATATAAGATATCTTTATTTAAATTAACTAAGGATTCGATTTTCCACATTTTACCAAGATAGTAGAGGATTGGTATCCCCAACCAACTAGTAAATTTGAGTTGAACCTATAAAATGCAAAGCCTCAAATGTTTGTCCAATTTATCTAAATTACATTCTAAGTTTATTGTAACCTATTTTTCTAACTTCAAGAAAGTCTGATGGAGAAGTACTCTTCACTTATTCCTAGCCCAATCCTAGTGAGCACTATTCCTGCACAAAACTGTGGGGGTATGAGCAAAACCATGGCTCAATGAGTTCGTTCCTCACTACTACCGATTACGCAAGTTATCAAGCATTAAATTAACACTCATGTCGATCTATCTACACACAATATAAATGCACAAGTGATGAATGTAAGCAACATATCTATGGGAGTCCAAAGCCATAGACGGTGTAGATTTATGCTGTCTACACATCAGTTAACTGCCATACTTACACACATGAACCCAATGCTTACTTGTCATTGGTAAAAAGTAAATATTCCTTAACTTTTGTTTTACGTCGGTTAATATTTAAAATTATTTGAACATATGTATCACCCAATATTGATGATTATAGCAGGTAGACCCCAACTCAAGCAACATCTACCGTTGCTCAATAATGTTGATTATGAAAGGTAGACCTCGACTCAAGCAACATCTCCCATCACCTCATGGCAAGTGGACCTCAACTCATGTGACATCCACTGTCAAAACATTACTTGGAAATATCTCAAGTTTATTTCATAAATTATCTTGATAAAACTCGGCAATTTCAAAAAGACTATAAAAGCAACTTGGAATACCCCAAGTCATGTTTTTTTAGAGATACATTTTGAACATACTTTCGATTACAAATCCAGAACATTTCCTATAGGTTGTTCAATCACATGTGACGAATATAACCATTTAATTTAACTGAGTATTTAAAGTTATCTATTTATTCCGATGATCATGCAAATGATGGCTTTCATAACAATTAGTCATTCAATAAACAAGTAATATAACCAATATAACAACAATTAGTAGCAAACACAGGCAAATAGCAGCTAATTAGAACTCCCTTACCTAAGCATTGTTGTGTACTTGGCATGACCTTTCGAAATACTTTGGGTTTAAGAACCCAGGCTCAAAATCTCCTGAACAAAAAGGATGAACAATATTATAAGAATTTCCCTAATGCTTCCAAATATTATTATTTCCTTATTTTCATTATGTTTTCTCAGTTACGTAATTTTTCCTTATAATAGTTATATCTTGGTCATTTAAGTTTAATTTTCACATACGAATAGGCGTAATTTTCAATTATTAAGTTAAGTTAAACCATTTGTATATTTTTCCCTATTTTAAACTAGGGATCCGATAGGTATCATTATGATGCTCATTATTTTTTTTTTTCATATTTTTAATTCTCATTTTAAATTGAATTCTTTGTTTTATGTATATTTTAGTAAGTTTTTAGTGATTAAATTCAATTTAAGTTTATTACTTCCCTTTTGATCGAATCATCTATTATTATTTATTTTCATCATGTTTCTCTTTATCTTAATCTGGGTATACATCTTTAATCTACTTGATCATATCATTTAAAATTCCAATGGTTTACATCACTTTATGCTCCATAGCCCTAACTTTCTATTATTTAAGAAGTTTTTATAGATTACAAGTTTTTTGAAAATAGGGTGTAGGTCACAAGTGTGATGCGGGCCGTGATGAAACATAACATGTGATCACAAGCTGGATCACGAGTGTGATAGGTAAAAATCATTGCTCAGTGAAGATAACAACCTTTAATACGCCCGTGATAGGGCAATTACGATCTAAGTTACGGCCATGATAGAGTAACATACTTAGGAATTTTGCTCCGAAAGGATCACGACCTTAATTATGGCCGTGAATGATCATCACGTCATCTAACATGACCATATTTTGTGTGAAAAAGTCATCTTAGAGAGGATCACAACCGGTATCACGAGCGTGATATGGGTTACTTCTTATTTCTTGAGAAGATCATGGTCTTTACTACAACCATGATACGTGATCATGGTTTCACTATAGTCGTGATCTATGCTATTATTTACACATGTTATTTTCTTTTGGCGAAATTTTTTTAGTTAAGTTTAGGTCCATCATTCCTACTAAATTTTGGTCTTTTGTTTAATGTTTTCAAGTTATCCAAGTTCATTAAGACATTTCTACTTGCTAAATTTTTTATCATATGCCTAAATTACTTAATGTGATCTAAGTTTCATTAAATAAAACATAAGCCATGCTTAATTTCCAAGAATAACATAACACTATAAGATACTTAGATCAAAGTGTCAACTTGAGTTCTATTGAATTCTACACATAAATAAAATTTAACCTTTAGTATGTAGTATTTACTTTGATTTAGTAGGAATTGAAGTTGCTACTCCTATCACGCCCCATAGGGTATCCTAAACGTAACAGCCCGCCATATACTATATAAGACTCTCGAGATCCCTATCCGAGCCCTTCGGGAGTCTTGTATAGATGTAAAGCGTCCCTTTACGACAATAGAATACTCAATCAATGGAGTTACGAAGTTTAATGTGGCATTCACTAGCCATAGATGATAAATCAAAACACATATATATATATACACTTTACAAAAGTCTAAGGGGCATTCCCCCGCAAAATAATATCAAGTCCATTACAGTCATCCAGAGTCATTTAGTTTCTATCGAAAGTCTAAACAAAATCGACGTGAAGTTCTAAAGGAAACTCCTATCTCCGGTACCTGAGCTGTGGCTTACCTCGGCCTAAGCCAAATGAACTCACGCTACAACAAGTAAAAACTATGGGGGCGTAAGCTAACTAACTTAGTGAGTAAGAACTTCCATATCACAATTAAGACAATTCATTCAAACAAGTGATTATTCAAGCAAATGGTATGCATCAGACAAATGAGTTCAACAAACATATGACCAGCCGGAAATCATATGTGGATGGACTTGCGCCCTCCATCCGGGGTTAGTAGATTAACGAATCCTGCGGTATGACGCCGTTTAAGCTCACGGTCAACTGAATAATAATTCTTTTTATGGATCACGATTAACCAACAATTTCGTTTTATGGGTCACAAAAAACCAACAAATGCTAATGCTCCATCCCATCGTGATATGCATGAGTCCAATTATAATTAAGGTCAAATATGGATTATTCCAATTCTTTTAGGTGTCCAACAATTATTCGCAGACAATCAATATAAATTCTAACCAACAAGCAGTAGCTTAATACCCGGTTTCGATATTCCTTAAGTTCAACTTCACATATCAATAGCAGACAAGTATATAATTCCCATATACCCCATCATGCATATCAAGTTTTATCTTTGCCTAAACAACTAATGCCACTATCAATACAATCACAAGCAACAATTGAGAGTGGAAGTAGTACTCACTCCGCTATAGTTCGCCGGTATTTTAGTAATAGTAGTTAGGGGGTAGGGTATCGTCCTGCTCGGGATCACCTACCAATTAAGAACAATCTAATAAGAATCTCATCACTAAACTAATTTAAGCTATGCATCTAAACTACACGAAATCGGAATTCTCGCTATTTGCGGAAGCTCCGACTTAAAACTGTCATAACTTGGTCATTTTAAATTGGAATTTTGAAAATTTTATATCGATATCTATCTACTTCGAAAGATTTATCTATTTCTAGTATTATTTTCAAGTTTTGAAAACATTAAGATCACAGAATAGTAGGATCAGATATGTTCTGTAACTTTTCCGATTCCAAAAAATTGTTTCGCATTTGATAAAAATGTTCCTAGTTGATGGTTCATGTATAGATGGTATATGAATGAATTACTAATATGAATATCATGTAATGAGCTCAATATATGCATGGTTTTGATGATCTTTGATTATGAACTCTTGTGAACTTCTAATTATTAAGGACTCCATAATGGTCACTCATAAAAAGCTATTCTTTCCAACTTTACATTCCCTAGGGTTTTTATGATTTTATTCTTGGAATTTACTTGTTATCTAAAAAAAATGAGTTCTCAATATCTATACTAGTTATGACCTTCATTTATGCATAGAAATTCACATTTTTCATTTGGCAAATATGTTTTTAAACAAGCTTTTCGCAAAAATCCGAATTTTGGAAATTTCCTTTTCTTGCATTTTCTTTATGAGAAAACTTGTTTAATGCATCGAAAATTGAAGCTTCATTATATCTATTGTCTAAGGACTCCATTTGACTCATAAAAAATGCCATCTAAGCTTGGATACTAAGTGTTTATGTAGGCATCATCCTAAAGTGGTTTAGGTGGTTTTTAAAGTAGGGTTCCAAAATCATCCGAATTTTCAACTAAGCATTACTAACAAAATATTTTCTTTTTCAAGTTTCTTATCTTCTATACATGAAGATCTACCATCTAACATATCTATACATAGGCAAGGCTACATTTTTATGATCATCAATGCATAAAAATCAAAATAACCATATGAACATAAATGTAGATGAAGATATGAACGTCTAAACACTAGATCTACCAAATATAATGCATGAATCATGAGTTTCATGTCATGAACATAAACTTCTAGGCAAGATCTCTACTTTATATGCATGGACAAGATGATATTTCAACAAAAACTCTTTTAAACACTAGATCCACTTCTTGTAATGGCTTGATATTCTTGTATAAGTGTTTTCATGTCCCTAGCATGTGATCATTGGGATTAAATGTGGAAAACACACAAGAATAGCTTTGCCATTGCAAGATTTGGTAAGAATGAAGCTTGAAATCATCATACCAATAGAGGTTTGAGGTAGAAATGAAGAGGAAATGAGTTGTGTGTGTGAGAGTGAGAGGGGGGGTGGGTCACGGCACACTAGAGGAGAAAAGAGAGGGTTTTCTTCTTTTGAAAAAAATTGAACAAGTGAAAATGAGAAGAGAGAGAGAGAATATGTGTTTATATATTACATGCATTAGGGTTTAATTGTAATGAGTAGTTGTAAGGATGTAAGAATAGGGTATGGGTAGTATGTAGTATAGGTTGTACTTGTGAATAGTAGACAAGACATCTAATTTACCGGTTGTAACGAAAACACGGGAAAAAGGCTATAACTATAATTTTTATAATCCGAAAAATTATAAAATTGATATTTTTGAATCCTTATAAAATTACGGTTCTAATGAATATTCCGGAATATTTTTCTGAGTTCGTGGTCCTCGGGCAAGCTTTTCCGTAATTGAGTTCGGGAAGGCCCAGAATTGAAAAATTCCCGAATTTAAAACTTTCAAAGGTCTAAAATATACTTTAGAACAATAATTCATATTCATTTACTTTATAAAACTTCTTTTATTATGAAACCAAAGGAAAGCCGGATTTAGGGTTCCTAAGCTTCTCTCACTAGACTTAAACTGGACCGGATTAGGGTTTTGTTTTTCAACTCCCGAGGTTTTCTTAACTACTGAGAATACCGGGGTTTACAACTCACCCCTTATGAAGAGAAATGAAATCCTAGTATAGAGAATAGAATAGATGAGTTTGTTTTTATTGAAAATCTAACTTAACTGGTATAGTTTTTTACCTTGAATGCTTGATTCTTACATTTGGGGTTTACATGAACTATTCTTGGGGTTCTAGAGTATATATGTAAGTGATGTGGTTGTAGTTCTAACTTAAGGTTCGTGTATGATTTTTAGGCATGAAGAGGAGTGTACGATATTAAAATTCTATGTTGAAAAGGAGATGAGTCTCACGGTTTTCAATGGTCTTAACGGTCTTGAAGATAAATGGCTTCTCTTTCTCTTATGCTTTTTATGTTGAGATGATGTTGATATAAGTGGAGATTGAAGTGTATTGGTTGGTTCTAAGGGTTAATTAAATGATCCGACCCTTAGGGTGCTCAAGGGTGAGGTTGTTTCACTGCACACGCTGCTTGCACACATTGCCTCCAAATGGCGTGAGTAAAGCTTATAATATCTAAGTGAGTTTCTAATTGCATTTTAGTTATGAAATCGTGATTATACTCTTTAGTAAAACCATATTGAGTCAAAAGACGATTTATAAATAATTTACAAACTATTACATCAATATGTGTAAAAGTGCTTTAAAAAAGGTTAGAATGGAAATTTTAAGGTTCAAATCATTTTAAGATAACAATCATAAAAGGGAGCTAGGCTCAACCCGGTTACAAGTTTGGCACACGGCCCAAAAGTGATAGTAAAGTTAAGACTTTATAGTCATCATTAACAGAAAGAACAACATTTAAAAGTCTTTCTGAAGTTTTATTTAAGTCTTAATTTTTCGAAATCACTCTTTGTACTCGTCAGTCCCAAAACCTATAGAATCATAGTGGAGATCTACATATGAGCCATCATCAGTACCTGAAAATGGTGAGAAGTGAATAGTAAAGCCCAGTACAACAGTAATCAAACACATACTCGCATGCCATGCACACTTAGGCTAATACAACAATCATAATTTAAGTTTAATTAAATTTAAACTAGCAATCAAGTATTCTCAACGTCTCAGAAATACAATCATAAACAAGAGCACTTATGACTCTTGCCAAACAAAAGGGATAAGGTTTCCTCAGCGGATCACGCATCAAAGAAGGGGGTTTGATAAGTCCTTAGAACTTACCGAAAAAGAAAATAAGGAAAATAGTCTCGTTTAAGTAATTTTCTCACAGGCTACCACCAACGAGCATGGTTTATTGTAACTCTTTATATAAGGGCCCATAACGCCTTATAACCCGTTACGACTTTGTACCTACTCTTAGTCAGTCGTCCGATCTTAGGAATTTTCGTATTGACTACCCGTTGAGCCCAACCACTCACGCGCGGGGGCCTAAGTGCCTAATCTAGCACATCATCCCAAAGTTGCAATCAAACTTACAACCTAGTCCGAGGGTGCCACTCCTGGAGTAAGCAGCCAAGCAATAAGCAACACTCATTTAGACCAAGTTTAAATTCTTAGTCTAGTTATTAAAATTATCCTAGCAAGCAACACAAAATTACTGCATATTTGTTGATCAACCCGAGTTTGATATCCGTTCCCAATCTAAGAGTCAAATAACTATTTATAATAGAAAATGAAATTAGTTCGTGTTTATCTACTTCCATCTCCTTTGCTTTATTTATTAAATCTAAGTAACATTGACTTTATCATTCTGCCCTAAAATTATACTTAAAAGGCTTAATTAAGTTTAAGGAAAGAATTGGAACAAGCTTTGTTTAATTTGAAGAAGGATTGGAGAAGAAAATGGGTAAGCACGGCCAAATGCACGGGAGGATTCATTACCTTGTGCTTCAAAGCATGGTTAGAAAAGGAAGCCGTGTTTCTTCCTTGTTCGCGGCTGCAAAGGAAAGCACGATAGGAAACATGGCACTGTGTTCTACCCGTGCTTTTCTGCATTTCGCTTAGCTCAATAAGAAGCATGTTGGAAATACGGCTCGTGTATCTCCCTGTGTTTCTTAGTATCTTCATCACGTTTTTTGGATAGAGAGAAGCACGGTGAAAAACATGGCATCTGTAAGCCCCGAAAAATTTCAGTAAATAATTCCAAAATAAACATTGAAAATAAACCCTGAAAATGACTCCAAATTAAAACCGAACTTCAACTAATCCTAAATCACAAACGAATCCAGAAATTTCTTAATCTTGAAAAAATGAGAATCCTTGAAAATAAAATAGGAACTCAACGGTCTATAAATTCAAAACTATTACGTATGACAAATTTTATACTTAGCTCTGACTTGTAAAATCGGGTAATATAGAACCCAAAAACAAATTATTAAAAAATAAATAACGATTAACCTTTGGAAATAAAACCTAATTCAAGAATTTCGAAAACGTTAAGAGATATTAAATACTTACAAAATACAATTTAAAATAAATTTCCTAAACTTAAATATGTTATATAAATATAAACCACTAGTTTCCAAATTGGCAAAGATCTAAACTAGAAAGTCACCCAAAAACCCTAAGTGAAATATAGTAGATTAAGTCCGACAATCTCGTGATCTTAGCCCTAGAGGCCGAGGTGTAGTTTAAGTGTGCAGAGTAGCTCTTAGTAATATAAGATCGCTTAAAAATATCAGATTGGTAAATTTTTGACCTATTTCGAACCCGTTGGAATACAGACTTTGAAAAGCATTGGGCTTGAGACATCAAAAATATACCATTAATACCGTTAGACTAGTATTTTCATAAGATTTCAAAAATATCAGTTTTATAATTTTTCGATAACTAGAAATATCTGATTTTGCGATTATATTCGTATTTCTTTACTACCGGTAATTAACTAGTTTTTTGCACTATTCACTACTATTTCATTACACAATTTTACTATTCTTGTAAACCTTTATATTTTTAGATAAATATTTTATATATCATGGAAAATTCTGTTTTTCTAAAATTTAGTTTGTTTCGGGTTTTTACGGGATCAGTTTCTGTTTAAGACCCGATACTAAAAATAAAATAAATTAATTTAATAATTGGAAAATATTTGAAAAATATTTTTATTTTCATAAAATAACTTTTTATAATTTTTGGGTTATAAAAATATCAATTATAGCTCATATTCGCGTATTTTGATCATAACGGAAACTTATTTGATAATTCACTAAAATAAATTAATTATTTATCTTAGTTTAATTATGAAAACTCTGCTACAAAAATTTGGAATACGTTTTCTATATTTTTTTATTTTTATTTATTTATAAAAAAAAGTACTCTTACAAACCTATACCTTTAGTACGCCTTTCTCACGTCACTTCTTTTTTACTTCAATCTTTCTACACTTCATGTATCACTTTATGACAGATTTTTTTGACCTCTTTTGTTGCCTTTTGTCCTTTGAAATACTCCGAAAATTGATTAAAATAAATCTATTCAATCCTTCTTTAAGAAGCAACACATACCATTAATTACACATTACAATTTCAAGTTAAAAACTAACTTAATTCCCTCTCTCTCTCCTATTCATTTCACGCCAGCCATGAGGAAATAATTGTTGCCCTTTTTTTTTACTTCATTTAAGTGTCTTTAAACTCATTATATCTTTCTCTCTCATTCACACATTAACCTTTATCATTCCTTACATCTTTCCTCTCTATTTTCCTCTCTTTCTCTCTTCATTTTCTCTTGTTCTTACAAGAGAAGCTTATTGCCCCTATTCTTTATTGGAGCTCCCACACATATTTCTGCAAGATTCTTTGGTAAAAATCTTATTCCAAGCTTCCATAGATGATGTAGGTTGAGTATAGTGAGAGTTTCAATCATCAAAGGACCTTCCATAAGCTTAAATGCTAATGATGATGATGCCAAAATGAAATACTCATCTTACTCATGATTATTCTCTTCTAATATTATTATTTTCTTGTTAGAAGTAATTATATTTTATAGATCTAACTTTTATGTAACTTTAATTATGTTTATATTTAGATCTATGAGTTTATAGTTTACTACCATGGATTTCTTTTACATTTATGTTCATAGAAAGTGTAGATCTTGGTTTTGAACTTAAGCAAAAATAGTGAAATTCGTATCTAGGCAAGACCCATATTCAAAAATCACTTTCCAAGTGTCAAAATGGAAGTTTTACTTGAAATAATGAAGGCTTAATGGTATATATCATCAAGACTTCATTTTATATGGTTCAAAGGTGATTTTCAAATATTATTTTTCAAAACAAAATTTTATTTTCGGATCTAGACAAAGGCATAACTTAAAAACATGTTTTCCAACTCAAAAATGAAGTTTTTATTCAAGATATGGAAGGCTCTTAAGATAGGATATGTAAGGGATGAGTTTTCATAAGTTTAGATGGATTTATCAAAAGATATATCCAAAAACAAATTTTGTAAATTCGGATATCAACTAAGACCAATTTTGAAAACCCATTTTTCAACACCAAAATGAAGGCTTTGTTTAAAAAATGAAAGGCTTATGGAATAGGTATCAATAGGAGATGTTTTTGATAAGTAAATGGTAGATCTACTAATAGAGATTTCAAAATAGGAAGAGATTACAAATTATATATTTTGAGTTTTATCCTAACCTTGTGAAATTCGGATGATTCCAAGACCATGCCTTAAAAACCCTTTTATCGACTCCAAAACTTGTGTTTTATATGAAAAATGAAGAGTATATGTAATAGATATCATCAAGTAATGATTTTTATAAGTTGAGATGGGATTTGCTAAGAAAAACATGTAGAACAAGAAGTAGAAATAAAGTAGGAAAATTTGAGTTGTTGTCATTTTAAGAAATTCGTAATAATTGAGTAATGGTATGAAAACCCTATTTTTCAAAGTCAAAATGAAAGTTTTACTAAAGAAATGAAGTCCTTAGTGGCTAAGTATGGTTGAGCCTTAAGTTTCTAAGTATCAAATGAGTTTACTTAAAGGAATCATCACACGAATAATTTTTACAAATTCGGATTTTGGGATGAACCATATTTAAAAACATGTTTACAAAGTGTAAAATGAGAATTTTTATTGAAAAATAAAGGCCTTAAAGAATATACATACAAAAGGCTTAATTTTAACAAGAATAAATAAATTTTATCAAGGAATTTTTCTAAAAACAAGTGGGGATTGTCAAGAATACAAGACTAGCCTTTCTAAGTTGATTTTTCATAAAGTCTTACAAAGAAAAAGTTTTCTAAAAATTTCTTTTATTCAATATCATCAGAACATGTATTTATATGTATATATCTCATGACATATCATTTATGATAGTAACTTGTTCATATTGCATGTATACTTGCTTTGGATAGTAAAAACTTCATGAACTTTCACAAAATCAATTTTCTAAAATTGTTTTCGCTACTGATTTGAACTGATAAGATCTGTTCGAAGCTTAAAATTTTCAAAACTTAAGTATGATATTATAATTAGATAGATCTTTCGAAGTAGATAGAAATCGGTATATAATTCGCTAAATTCCGAGTTAAAATAACTAAGTTATAGCCATTTTAAATTGGAATTTCCGCATAGGACTAGAATTACGAATTTGATAGTTTGTATGAGATAGAATGGATTAGTTTTGAGCTGAAATACTGATTTGGGTATTTCTTTCCTTAGGTGACTTTGCTTTCGAGGATCCGTTGCCACCCGACTATTACGAATAAAAGACCGAAGTCCAATGGACATGTGAGTTTTCCTCTTTATTTTGTTACCTTGTTTGTGCTTGTAGCTAGTTGCATTAGAATTATAGGAACAAGATAAAAGCCGATATGAATGGGGATGGGATAATCGATGAAACTTTGATGTATGTATGCCAAAGAATACTAAAGCATATCGAAACCGTGATTCGATTGGATAAATGCACTGTTCATATTATTTCTGTTATGTGCATGATATTGGTTGGTCACTCTAAAGAATGTATAAATAATTTGACCTAAGCAAAAATAAATTGGTCGCATCGAACAAGTTGCATTTGGTAGCATGCTACTCCTACGCAGATCGATCGATATGGTCCGAGGACTCGTTTAGAGAATGAGACCCAATATCAGAGTTCATTCTTAGGGAACTAAAGCGCATCGAAGACGCATCCCATGTATGAGCTTAGCCGAGTCGAGTGCTATGAGCCTGGGGCTTAGGGACTAGCAGCGGTCGTGTAGACTTTCAATACCAGCCCTAACTCTAGATACGGAGGGTGTAAATCCGTTATATGTATGGGTTCCGGATACCCATACATAATTATCTACTCATGTGTTTATTCATGCATAGTATATGGATGATTTAGAACCTGCTTGTTATGGTACGAAATTAAGAGAACTCTCACTAAGCTAGTGTAGCTTATACCCCAATAGATGTTTGAATAAATAGGTTGATGGGTGAATGCTACCTGGGATCGAGATAGTTGGAGCGGAGTATGACTTCGGGATTCCGGTAGGAAGTAAGAATACTTGAAGATATTAGCTAGGTCTTGTGAATTGCCTTGTAATAGTTTTATGTAGTGAAATCTTTGGATGAATTGTAATTGAAGAATATCAAACTATATTTTCTTTACATTGTTACTCAAGTTGAATCAATATGAAATGTATCATCCCGATGTGTCTTCTCCATGTGTTAGACGCCTTGTACATAGTATGGAAGCCTTCATGTGACTGAGGTGGTCATTCCTAGGCTTTAATATTGTGTACGGCGGATTGCCACGTTTAGGGTACCCTTCGGGGCGTGACAACGTCGTGTTCCCATTTTGTTGTTCTGGGTTTCTTATTTCTTCTACAATTGTGTGCCCGAGAGAAGCATGGTCCAAAACATGTCATTGTGTTCCCATTGTCCTCTTCTACATTTAGTATATTTCACAATTCAACTTGTTATTTTTGTCTAAACATGCTTTGTTAGGTCAAATTTTAGAGATCTTAAAGGTTTTAAATGATCATGTTTATGCTTAGACTCAACTATAATCATCTCTCATATGTTAAAACATGATATATCCAAGATCAAATCCTAAATCATATATGTTTGACAACAAGCACTAAGTATTTTTGCTTTCTTTGAAATTTCTAAAGCTTTTTATGTGAAATCCTCCATTGAACTTATTCTAACACTAATAACATTACTCCTTGCCATTACATGATCTTTTTCATAATCTTTAAACACATGGCAACAATCATTTCTTCCTAAGTTTATTTTCGGAAAGAATCCAACCAAAGCATTCTTATCTTTTTTTCTTCAACATTTTCAGACTCATCTTATCTCCTCATTATCACGCATTACAATACTAAAAGTTGATTTTCAAGTCTTATCTTGTTCTTGCATCTATAGGGTGATTCTCTAAGCTCTCGATTTCTTTACTTCTTTCACTTCCTACCAACATCCTTATGTCAGAATCTACTTCCAAAACACCATAGACATTGCATTTTGACGCCTGAAATTTTCACTCTTACCTTGTCACGAATTTCTCAAAGTTTATTGCATTCCTCCTACTAATCCACCTTCATTGTCTACATTTCCTATCATAAAATGGGTAATCCCAACTAATTAGTGCTAAACATTCCTTAATCTCACTTAGTTAACTTTTAAATGAAGGCTAGGGTCTAAGGTTTATTATCTTAAGGTAATAGTAGGTTTCCTTAAAGGGCAAAGGAAAAAAATAAAGGGTTTTTATATGGGGGTTGAAGTCTAAGGTTTCTAAGTCTTTTCCTAGTGTGCTACATAGCACAATCCCAGCCGTCTATTTGCATCAGTCTTTTTTTAGCAGATTTTTCTGGCCTAATTTCTATCAGTTATCCGTCTTTAAATTGTATTTCACCCTAACCCACTAATTAATTTTATTTATTTTCTTGTTTAATTTCCTAATTATTTTTCGGCTATTTTATTTGAATTTTGATTAATTATGGGTGGTGTTTGGATGATTTTTGTTAATGTTCCCAACAAGAAAGGAAGAATTTAAGGTTTTGATTTTTCTTTTATTCATTAAGGGCATTAAATGAGAAAATATTGAGAATATTTAGCAATATTGAGTGATGTTGATGTTTGTTGGTTTCATTTATTGCTCTTACAGCCTCAACAATAGATTCTAGGGTTTTCTTTTGAAAATAACATTTCTATTTGTCTATACTTCATTACATAACTTCTTTAGGAAGGCTTTGTATGATTGGTTGAGATTTAGATGTTTATTCATACATGAACGTGAGATTTATGGTTCGAGAAAGTTAATAAGAGAGAGAATTTGGTCCTTAAGTTAATGTGAACACAATTAATGAAGAAGCTTATGTGTGTGTGAATGCATTAAATGAAGAGATTATGTAATTATTGGAAGTAGATTCTGATGTGATGTGATGTGGAAGTTTGAGAGATTTATTAAGGTTTTGGTTTTATTATAAGAGAAGGAAGAAATTTGTGGTCCATAGATTGCCACATTTAAAGCTTGCTTGGAGAGAGTTGATTGGTGCCATGTTGCTAAAGTAATGGTTACTCGTGTTGACTTCATTTACTTGCCTTAATGCATAAGGATGGTTCACGATTTTAGGAGGAGTAGCATAGAAGAAATCCAAGTTTGTTTTATGTCTTTGTCAACCATTAATGTAAGGATTTTGTTTAGATTTAGAAGCAAGGTCATTTTCAATGGTCAATTTCTTGAACTTTAAGCAATTGGAAGCTCTTAAACAAGTAAGTGTTACCTCCTTCTTCCTACTTATGATGGATGGTTTCAAGGTTTCAAATGGAGTAGATGACACATGTTGACATCATTTAAAGGCTTAAAAAGGTGAATATTTAGGTTATCTCATAGTACATTAGGTCATATGCGTATAAATATATTAGTTATTTTAAGAAAATATCTTTTAAAAGTTATGTAAGTCCTGTACATCATTCTTAAGTTATTCTTCAATTGAAATTCTATATTTAAAATTTACACGATTAAATATTTTTAAAGTTTTTACCTACACGTTAAAGTCTCCAGGCCTAATAAACTAAATTAGGATTTTGGTCTCTATAGACTCGGAATTTCCTAATTAGCATGTTTATGAAATCTAATTTTTTTATTTGATGCCTAGATTTGTAGATATTGATCTTTTTTTTGTCCCATCGCGTATTTTGTAATCTTGGCTATTCATTCTTAAATTACCATTCATAACCAATAGGTAAAAGAAATTAATTCATAGCCAATAGAAGAGTGTTTAAGAGGAAATTTAGAGAGAATTTTTTAGAGTAATTTTGTAGAAGTAAAGGTGCGAAGAAAATGAAACAGGATGGGGGTATTTATAGGGAATGAGGAGTAAAATTAGGTGGTTTAAATAAAATAAAAATTGAAAAAGAAATATGGAGAGGGAGGAAGAGAGGGAACCGACCACATTAAGAGAGAGAGGAGAGAGTTTTATTTTTTTGTATTTTTGTTAATTAAATGTAATAAGAAATAAGATATATGTGATATAAAGTTATGAGAAAGATAAAAAGTAAAGATAATAGGATGCAGAGTGTAAGAGTATGTGTTAGAAAAAGTAGAGATAGTTGAATAGTGTAAAATAGTAATGAATAGTATAATGTAAAGTAGATGTGACTAATAAAGTACCGATAGTAAGAAAATACGCATATAATTACAATATCTGTTATTTTTAACTGTCGAAAAATTATAAAGCTGATATTTTTTAAAACCTTATATTTTTACGAGTCTAATGATATATATTCGGAATATTTTTATTATTCTGAGCTCCGAGACACGTTTTTCGAAAACTGTATCTGTTTGGGTTCAAAACAAATTGTGGTTTTACCAATCTGATATTTTTTAGCTTCCTTATGTTATTACGAACTACTATAAATACCAATCTCTTACTTACTTACTTAGGATTAAGAACACGGAATTGTCAAACTTAAACTTGTTACGTCTAACTAGGGTTTGTTGACTTTAGGTTTCCGGTTGACCTTCTGATTAGGGTTTAAACTTAACCGATTGTAAAACTTTGGGGGGTTTACACACGTTTTAGGCCCTGATACTTTTAGAATTTCTCAAAGTTTGAAAAATAAAAGTTGTAAAGCTCTCTCAATGCTTTCTATAGCATCTTAAACCACTTCAATCGGGTCCAGATGAGAAAGTAATGGCCAAAATATGAAACAGTGTTAAACTGGTCAAAGGTAACCATAAGCAAAATTGCGCCCTCAATTTTAGGCTTGGTTTGGACCGGCTCTCCGGTGAAAAATGAAGTGGCTTGCTAGTATCCTCTATCTAGGCCAAAAAAATAATCGTTACAAACTTTTAAATTCAACCATTGGTGACTGGTTTGAGATGCAACGGCTAGCATGTTTTGGCAACTTATAAATAGAAGTGTTAAGGTATTTTTATGTAAGAGAGTAGGGCTTAATTGATAGAGACTATGTGAAAATACTTTCTCATTTTGTGTTTGTATTTGTTGAGTGAATAGTGCCATGATGAGATTAGTGAACTAATACTGTAAGACACTATTCACACTTTTATGTGAGTTTTTGTTGGTCCCAAATATGCAAACAAGAGGGGAGGGGTGAATTGTTTGCTTTTAAAAAAAATTTTGAAAACACTTAACAAATTAAAAACTTTGAAAATTTCTTTTAACAAATAATTTAGAGAATCAGATTATAACTTAGATAAATATTGTTGCTTTGTAGAACTTAATAAGAAAAAGATTTGAACAACAATATAAACAATTATAACCAATAAAAATTGCAGAGTAGTAAAGTGCAGAAAATTAAATGAGCCCAGAAATTTATAGAGATTCCTCCTTGCGAGTACGTCCTCTCTTCCAGCTCCACTGCTGGGGATCCGGTTTCCAACCGGGTCGTTCCACTAATCCAATTAATCAAAAAGAGATTACAAACACCAATCGAATCTTGTTCTGTCTCACAAGCCTATATCCATTGGCTAAACACAAACTACAAGATTATTTGTAATCCTCTCAACAACTCTCAATACACTCAATACAAGAGTAGAGAATCTTCAATCAAGAATTACAATAGACACTCTAATTATTTGAGCACAAGAACACAGAAGAAAGTAAGTTTTGGAGTTTTGCACAAAATGTCTGACTAGTATTTGACTAGTGTCTGACGGAACGTCTGATGAAGTAGAAGTATAATATTGAAAGTAAAATTTCAGCTCGTGTAATTCTGGGTTTTTTCAATCTCGTATCTTCTGTTCTCCTTTTTCCTGAATCCTTTTACATATATATAAAATATCCTGATCTTTTTCCTTCAGTTCAACGGACTTCAACAACTACATCCTTATCCATCAAAACAAAATTTGCCGTTGGAGAGTATAATGATATCCCGTAATATCTTCAAGAAATACAACTTCTAATTGGTAAAAGAATACGAGGAGAGAGATAGATAGAAGAGAAATTATCTCGTATTTTGAAAAACAAATCTTGAGAGAATTCCGTATAAGGTTCTTTGCTGGAATATTTTCCTGATACTGTGGAACAAGATGAGTTATTGCTGTAACTAAAAAGATATCACACAGTTTGAAAAGATCCATATCCTTACCGATTTAGAACAGATTTGAAATTTATTCAAATCTTCCCACAAAATCCGAGATTTAGATATGTACCTTATCCAGTGAGTTTTTAACAACAATCTTCAGCTTGATACAATTCACGTCATATGAAGAAGTTAGAAGAAATTACTGCACGTATGAAACAGCAAGCTTCTTGAAGAAGATGAACAGTAAAAATAAACATCTTGAAAGTTCAAAATCCCCATGAATTTTAAATCCTCCTTGTGAAACGTATTAGATATACTCTCTAATATCTAATAAAGGAGCTAGGCCTTCAATCAATTACTTAAGCGAGAAATCAATCCAATAAATCCGATTTAGAAAAACCTGATCTGAACTTGACAGCTTCTTTATACTGTCTGATGAAGAACCAGAAAGTCTAACCTTCGTCTGATATATTAATATTTCACCCTTGAATTTTCTTAGTATCTGATGTTCAAAAGATCAGAACCTTACTTTCTGACTTACTGTCTGAGAATCTGCACACTGCACACTTAATAAATCTTATTATATTTTATTCTTCTTTTGTTATCATCAAAATAAAATAAAGAACCTAACAGTTTTTTTGTGAAATCCTCATGTGTTGAGGCATTTGTATGAAGTCCTACATTTGTGTAGGCATTGGTAAAGTCCTCTTGATTAAGGCATCGTTGTGAAGTCCTCTTTGTGAGGCATTATTTGAAATGAATAGATGTATGAAGTCTTCGTCGGATGAGGCAAATTGTGGACCGTGGAGACTAGGAAACTGACTGAACTCTATGTTAAATGGCAGCATAATATTTTCCTTCCCTTATCTCTTCGTTATTATTGTTATAAGTGTATGAATAGGGTATAAATTGACAAAAGAGATAATAGCTGATTAAGTAAGCTTAAAATTAGTTTAGAAATCCGCTTTATAACTTTTGCTTCCGCATGCGTGTAATAGCCTAGCTACCATTTATTTTCAACATTACTATTTTGCCCTTAATTAGTCTAAGAGTATATAAAGGGCTTATTTTATAAACATTAACAAGTTTGATTCGTTTTGAATGAAATTTTCTTTCTTTAGAGGATTCTTTAGAAACCCTAAGTCTTATCAATCATCTTAATTGTGGCGAGTTGCCTACATGAGTGAATAATTGTGAGTCATATCAGTTATTTGCAAGTGTTATCTCCTCTTTACTTTTCTTGGTGAGTCACACATCCAAGAGATGTAAAGAACCTATTTTTATTTTCTAAAAAACCTAGAACTTATGTTAAGTCTTAGGCTTTTCTCTAATTGATCTAGTATTAATCCATATATATACACTAATAATTAGGTTCTTAGGCATATCACAACACCTTAATAAAATTTCGAACATGAATTGTATTTGGCTTGATCATTTTTAATATAATAAAATTAAGTTGGTTCGAGAAGGAAAATTAAAGTTTCACATTCCTATATTTCCTTCATGTGTCATGGCATTTTTTAGAAAATAGGGAGTTTTGTTTTCAAATTTCTCTTTTACTAAATGAATTTCCATGTTTTAAAATTTGGTTTTAGAGAATAATTTTGCACAATAAAGAATCATCATAGTGTAGAGGTTCATAACTTTATGAATCTCCACTTTATGCTAAACCATCTAAATAAGTAAGTGAACATCATGATAATCTCTTGATCATCATCTTACTTTTAATTTAGATATTTTTTGCCATCATAGCATTTTGAGTTCAAAAACCATTTTATTATCATCACAACATCACATGAGCAATACACATACATGGACACAAAAATAAATTCTTAAACAATGCGGTGTTAAGATAAACATAAAAATAAATTCTTGACAAGAAATATAAATGTAAATATAAAGATAACATAAAGCAAAATTGGAGTCTTGGAATTAGGACAAGGCACTCCGAGACTTGAAGTGGACAAATCACCATAAGACTTTATTATAAACAAGTCTAAGACTAGATTTTGGGACTAATCTTCTTAAGGCTTGAGTTTGCCAAATCTTGGAAATAAGTAACTTGCAAGAATTAAAATAAATTATGTGAAAAGTAAGAAACATGAAAATAAATAAATTGTAAAGTTAGAATAGTGAGCAATATGCTTTTATAGATTGCATGTAAATAAATATATAGTTACATATATAAATGTTTGATTAGTATACATAGACATGAATGAACATAACATAAATAGAACATGAGTCAAGTATGTTATCATGCATTTCCATCCCTAGCATTGAGCATCATAAGGAGAGTTTTTCATGGGAACATGCATGAAAACTCATATAAGACTCACACTAATATAATATAGAAGAGATGTTTAGAGTGTTTACCTAAAATGGAGTAATAAAATGTGTGTGTTAGCTAAAGGGAGAGAGAGTGTCGAGAGATAGAGAAGGAGCGGCGGGGTGGCAGTGGTGGTGTGGAGAAAGGGGAGAGGAGAGAGCTATTGGAGAGAATTTGAGAAGATTTGAGACAATGTGAAGTAATGTAAGGTGTTAAAAATGAGAGAGGGAGGGATATTTATAGAGGGAGGATGGAATTAAAGGAGGGTTAATGTCGAATTTGGTACATGAACTTTGTGGAAAAATTTCAATTAGCTACGTGAACTTTTAAAAGTTTAATTTCAGTATCCAATTAAACTTTTGGAGGCTATTTTTGTACCTTGCTTAACGGTGTTAACTTCATTGTTGGCTAGGCATATGGACCAATCACGATGTGACACGTGTCATCTGGCAAGGCACATTATCATTCTTTTATCTTATTTTATTTTTGAGGTGGCAAGGTCTTATTTTATTTATATTTTCATTATAACTTATTATAATTAGTTTTATTTTATTTTTTTACTAATTTGAATTTTAGAAACTTGAAAAAGCCATTATATGCTTGAGCCTAACAACAGTACACAAGCCCATACATAGAGCAAACCTACATTTCTCTCATAATTATCTTCTCATGCGAGTGGTGTCTAGTTACACATTATAAACTAAAAGGGCTCATACAAAAATTTCAATGTGGCACAGCCAACCCTAGAGTTGTGCATGCGGGGAGGGTTATGCAAGATAACCAGCATAAACCGCAAAAAAATGCGGGTTGGATTAAAAATTTTAATCCATTTAACGTGTGGGCCAAAATGGCTTATCCCATATAACCTGTGGGTTAAAGCGGGCCAACGCTACAGGTCAGGTTGACCCGTGAACTCGCACTTAAAAAACTTAAAAAGAAAAGAAAGAAATATAAATCTTATAAAAAAAAAACTAGTACATTATCCTCTTTATCTCCTCTTCACTTTATTTTTCTTTTATTTAATTGTTGAATGTTGATTATGTAATTTTGTTGGTGTTATGTTTTAAACTTTCAATTTTTATGTTTATTATATCCTTAGTCCTTTTGTCAATACGTTTCTTTTTATATTTATTGTATATTTAGATACCTCTATTTAAAATAATAAACACAATATTAATTGATAATTTTCAAGATGTATTTTCCTTGCCATACCAAAGAAAAAAATTGGACTAGATTATATTTCTATTAGTTAAAGAAAAACCTTTTATGTTGAGATAAAAATTTCAAAAGAGAAGTCTACAAATTTTTCCATACACGATTATCATTTAGGATTAATTTGTAGGTAATTAGTGAAATAAAAAGAAATATTATTCTAAATTTAAAATTTGAATTCTTATAGATTTTTATAAAAAAATATATTAGCGGATTCGTAGACCATCCCACATAACACAACCCGTGCGGGGTAGGTTGGGCTAAAAATATTAGCACACATAACCCTTGGTTGAAGCAGGGTAGGGCAGGTTGGCCAGCATAACCGTTTACACAACTTTAGCCAACCCACCACACCATACTTCCTCTCTTTTTCTCCAAAACAAAGATCTCTAACCTAAACTCTCTCTCTTTCTCTCTCATATACACAGGTTGGTGCGATGATAGCCATAGTTCATTTAGTAGACTTTCTTTGTAGTTTTGCCAAACGAATATAACACTTTGTTTGAAAGTTCTAGGAACGTTTGAAGTTAAGTGCCATAAAAGGAGCATTCTGACTTTGTAGGAATGATCCAAAGTGTTAGGATGTTTCTTATTTGAAGATTCACGCAGTGTTGAGACAATTACTCCAACAATTCATTTATGCAATCTTATAAGATTGAGTGAAGTCTCGTTATTATGTTTTTATAGAGAGAGTGATTCTTGTTTAGGGATTTCTAAGTAGTTAAAATTTCTTATTATGTTGGATTTTGTCTATGGATGTTAGGTTTGTCCATCTTCATGTGTTTCCTTTCCCTAAAGGATATTCATATGAACATGTTTAGAAAATTTAGCCGAGAATCCACAGCAGTAATAACAACTAAGCTCTTTCACCTTCACTTACAACAACATATTTATCGATGTAAGAGAGATGGAGAGGAGACCATATTTATTGATTGACACCATAGCTTATAAAACATATCACAAATTTCATAATAATCAAAAGTATTGATGGTCAAAGAAAGACTAAAAGGAGTTAAACCAATAGAATAAAACCCCATTACTCTTTCAAGAAAAAAAACAAAGCAAAACACCACATTTATTACAGAAAAAACCCTACCACAATTTAAAAAATTATAGCTATTAACTAACCTGGCACAAGTAGTAATAAAAGATGCAATAATTATTAAGACCACAATTTATTGCAGTTTGGTTTATGACAAATGTTGTCTTGATTTTACAGATAATAGGAAATTTATTACGCATGGAGACAGTTGCTTACTTTGTTAAAAATGAGTAGCACCAAGCCATACGTAACCGCACCACAAAGGGTGCCAACATGAAGAATAACGTGAATTTCTAATCTGATAGTAAAAGAACCAGGTGTAGAGTCCATCTTACCATTTGGTTTTTCTTTCGCCTGTAACAATGACTTTCTAATTTGAATGCAAGAATAGATTGCTATAAATACATTAGTTTGCTATCGGCTTGAATCACCTAGATCAAGACTGAGCTAGAGATAGAGAGGAGATGCACTATAGAGAGAAAGAGAATTAAGGAGAGAGAGAGATCGAAACCTTCTATATATTGAGAGAGAAGAGTATTTTCTTATCTCACATTGTCAATGTGCTAAAATGAAACCTTCTATATATTACTAAGTCCAAAAGCTCAGTTTGAAAAAATTTAAATTGTGAAGGGCTTAGGATATGAATGGGTTTGGGTGGCTTTTGATAAGATCTAGTGTTTTGTTCTTATGTACTTATAGATTAAAATTAATTATACAATTATAAGAATAATAATAATGGTAATAATAATAATGATAAAATTAATGTCCACATTAGAAATAATAGGTTTCACGTTATGATTAGTCATTAAGTGAGGTATCAAAAGTAGCCTCAAAATATCAAAAATAGCCTCAAAAAGTTCAAGTAAGTACTAAAATTGAACATTTGAATTCCGGTATTCAATTGAATTTTTTTGGCAAAGTTATGATACCAAATCTGACATTAACCCATTAAAGAATGAAACAAAATGAGAGTAAAAGAGAGGAGTAGGGTAAGGTGGGGCGGGTAAGGGGAGAGAGAGAGAGAGAGAGACTATAAAGTTGATTATGAAAAGTAATGTGTAAGGTATGATAGAACAGATGTGTAAGAATAGGTGTAGGTGTAAGAAAAAGTGATGATGTGAATATCATTCAATAGTAATTAAAATGACAATTATTTGTTAGTGGAAAATAAAATACACGTAAAAGTTGTTTCAACTGATGTTTTTATAATTCAATAAATTAATATATGATATTAGAAAATAATTGATGTTATTTTATTATTAATTATTATTTGTTATGCTATCTCGATATGCATGCTAGCGGATGGATACGAAAACAATTTTGCATAGGGTTTTTGAAATGATTAGGGTATTGAAACTTCCTATTGTTTTAGGTAAGGTCTCCCTAATTACCTTATTTTTAGGGTTCTACATTTATTTAATTCATATGAAATTCTATAGTTATAGAATTATATTTGATCGAATCTAGGGTTTTTAGGACTTAAGGTTGACTCAAGTGGACTTTAAAGTCTTGATCTTGATACCAACTCTAGAGTTCGTATTTAAACTAGCCAAAAATATATGGGTTTACGCCACGTAAGCAATGAATATATTTGTGGGCCCTATTTTGGTATAACCATCATTTTTATATTTTACCTGCTCCAGGTAAGGGGATCCCAAATCTAAGCTAATTCCTATTGATTTATTACTGTCTCATGATCCCATAATGACTTAAGTATCAAAGTGGCCGCACTTGATAGTCTCCAACGTACCATTAACTGCTTAGTGGCCGCACTTGATAGTCTCCAACGTACCATTAACTGGTTCTCTTTGGTTGCAGAGTCAACATATCTCTACCATCGAATTATCACCTACAACACTAATGACTCCCTCACTTCGTCATATGGAATAAAAGGAGAATAGAATTACAATTTAAAAAGAATGTAATAGGGTTGTAATGGCTATTACAGTGTTCACTTGGTATAAAAGTAAAAACAAGTAATGATTAGGCTACAAGGTAAAATATTTATAATGTCCCTTATATTTATTGCAAGAGAGGATAATTGTATAGATGACATTTTCAAGAGAAGGATATTTATGACAAAGTTAAAAAATAAATCATTAAATGGCAATTCATGGGAGTGGGGACGTAAATTGCTATTCATGATTTTATCTAATAGCAATTCATTATGAAGTGACACTCCGTTTAAGTGAACACTGTAATAGTAGCTTTATATCGAACGAGGAGGGAATGAATAGCAATTCATGTTAAGTGAACAGTCGGTAATTGTTTGTTAACTTTACTGAATGAATAAAACTGTAATGGAATTGTTATTTATGAGAAATGAAAAAAAAAAGTTGTAACAAGATTTTCATTTGGAAAATTTTATGATTATGTCATTAATTTTGACGGGATCATTCTCGTCATCATCCAACAATAAGGGTGTGCAAAAAAATCGAATGTTTAAGATAACCAAATTGAAATAAAAAAAATAACCCTAAAAAATCGATTCATCGGTTTTGGTTTGTGATTGACATTTTTAGTTTTTGCGGTTTTCGATTACGGTTTCGGTTGATAAAATAAAAACTGATGATTTTGGTTAACCGATCTGTATTTATAAACATATATAATTTATAATATAGTTATATAATTATTTTTTCAAAAAATATAAATACTAAATAGCCAGATATTGAAACGTGAAACCCTATCTTCTTCCATTTTCTTCAGTCGCAACCATCACGTCATGTTCATGTATGTTGAAACCCTAAACCAGTAAACCTTATTTCATTTTCATTCTTTTCTCTATCGCACTTACATGATCAATTAATTACATTCATGTATTCTCAATCTCGTATTCTTCACTACAATACACATTCTTGAGCAACCCATATCCTATTCAATTATTCCTTACCGTGGATGTAACTAATCGTAATTAATCTACACTGCTCAAAAGTTAGTGAATTGTGTTAACATTTTACAGTTTTCAAATTCGTAGACTATCGGCTGGCATCATATTAGTTTCTTTTCCCAGTTTGATTGTCAACGGAAATGAAATGGAACACTTACAATGAAACTACTAGCATGTTTTATCGTGATATGGAGGTCTAAGTTTCAAAATCACTAGGTTCTAGATTCTTTAGAAATGAATATTGTCTTATCCGATGACAAGATAAAAAAAGTATGTAGTGTATGTGGTCGCTTGTGTTTGAACAGGACATGTGTCACTCCCCAAAGGTACCCTAGTTGTACTGTATTGTAAATAAATTTGCTTATTATACAATACAACTAGTTACCTTTAGAGATGTGACATATAAAACATGATCTTTTGAGTTGCTTGATATGAAATGATGTACATACATAAGTTATGCAATACAGAGAGAATAAACTACACATAAATTCTAAATAATAACTATTACAGACTAGTTTTCTTAACTCATAAACCAAGAACATAAAACAAATATAAAATTACTAATATAGTAATTCTGTAATTCTTCTATATATTCCTAATTCCTACTCGCTTTTATTCCTTACTGGCTCTAGCCTCCGGAACGGTACTAGCCATCGCTGTAAGATAACCCTGAAAAATTTGTTGGAGTATGAGCATATCTACAGCTCAGTGAAGTAACCATCACATATAACACACCAAGCATAACAAGTAAGTTTATTTATCAAGCAAGTGCAATGTATCAATCAAATATATGTTCAAGTACAAGTCTGGACAATCGGAATCCAAACAAAATGTAGATTTGCACCCTCACACCGGGGTTGAAGGAACCAAGTCAAGTATTACATCCTTATGACCCATCCGCTTAGAAGAAACTAAAAATCTGTTAGAGTATGAGCATATCTACAGCTCAGTGAAGTAACCATCACATATAACACACCAAGCATAACAAGTAAGTTTATTTATCAAGCAAGTGCAATGTATCAATCAAATATATGTTCAAGTACAAGTCTGGACAATCGGAATCCAAACAAAATGTAGATTTGCACCCTCACACCGGGGTTGAAGGAACCAAGTCAAGTATTACATCCTTATGACCCATCCGCTCAGAAGAAACTAAGAATAACAGGAATAACAATGCTTACTTTAGTTATCACTTTACTATATGTTTTTTCATCACTCAATTTCCTTTATAACATAGAGACTCCATTAAGTGTTAGTCATTTCAAGTCAATATCACGGGCAGCGTTCCTCCTTTTGCCAAGTAGTTCCTGTGGAACCAAACATAACAAAAATAATCTTGTGAAGAATTAGGAAATTTACATCTAGAAAAACCAAGCATTATCCAAGAACCGAAACACTAACACGTAGTGGGCTATCACATCTTTTATGCAATATAGATGCAAGTTATGCAATGCATGGTCTTTTTTTTTTTAAATTATGAGTCCACTAGTTTAAGTCAACTTTAAGGCGACCAAATAGTTCACAGACAGTGCTCAACATGCTTCAACCCATTATTCACAACAACTTTATTATCACTTTGAATAAGCATTATTTTGGCATTCAATTCATACACCACTCAACAAACAAGTTTCCAATTCCACATTCATCATACAAACATTTTAATTATTTAATTTTAGGTACAACTAATATAACAATCACAAGCAATGTAATAGATCAGGTTTACTCACCTGCTCAAATTGCTTAATCATAGTAGTCCTCCGAGAAATCTACAATTGGATCAAATTCACCTAAAAGATAGTTAAATATTTACTAATTAAATAATTGACTATGTAGATGATTCCTAATAAGTGTTCAAGTGTCCTAAAATTATTTTTGTTCTTGTCAAACCATTTTGTTGTTTTTAATCCAATGATAGTTTATAAATAACCATTTTAAAGCTTATAAAATAATTTACATATACGAAATTCGTGTAACTAATTATCCCTCAATAAAAGTGACCTAAATGATCTTGAATACATGTTTTTAGTGCATAATCTTTGAATAAACTTATGCTACTTATTCTGACTCCTCTTTTTGTGTATAAATAGATGTTAAAAGACTTGTTTTGTATATTATATGCCATATATTCAACTTATTGACGATAAATTCCTATGGTTGGTGTAAGACTTTTCTATATCTTGTTTATTTCAAAATTTCATTATTAAGCTTTTATAATTTATCTAGTTCTATTGATGCCTCTGTCACACCCTAAAAACAGGCCTAAACAGATAACCTGGAATCATCATATCACATGTGAACTCGTAATATGAGAACCGTTTTGCAAGTCAAAGTTTGCAAGACTCTATCTGGATAATTACTATTTAAATATCTAATATGAAATTATATTTGTGATAAACAAAGGAAATCTGGTTTCCTACAGTCCACCATTATCGCAGAGAGTCGGTATCCCTACCAAAAAGAAAAATAAAGTAAAACATCCACATTTTACAAACTTGAAACTACAATGTTACATTTCTAATCCATAAACAAAGCTTATATTATGCAAGAGACAAAATCCTAACAAACTATACTGTCTATCTATTTCTCATAACACATTGTCTTCTATCATCAAGTGTTCTTCTCCACACCGATCTATCCCCAAACCAAAGCCTCCGCTATTCCTGTAATAACACTGTAGGGCTGTGAGCTCAAACATAGCTCAGTGGTTAACAAAATCAAATCGCAATACAATCAGTTGTCAAACAAGTTTTATTTAACAAACATATGTAATGATCACTCAACCTTATGATATGCACAGTTTGGATGGCCGGAATCCAAACCAATGGAGATTTACGCCCTCTTTTAGGAGTTGAAGGACTGAATACAAGCCATTCACGCCCAAGAGAACTGTGAACTAAGGAAGGGTGCATACTCAACTTGAGCTTTCAGTTCATATCTTTCTTCGCACAAAAATCATTTTTTTATACTATAGATATAACCGTCAACTGCCTCTTAGATATCACTAAGGAAGGAGGATTTCATTATAAATACTTTTTATTGAAAATTAAACTCTAACTTCTCCTTAGACTTAGATAAGGATGGAGGATTTTCTTTAAAACTCATTTTATTGAAACATAGCCTCTATCTACTCCCTAGACAAGACTAAAGACTGAGGACTTCTTCTTGAAATAATTTTATGCATAGAACCAAAACATTTGCTTCATCAATCAATTTTTTTTTAAGCCTCGTCTCCTCACCTAACCCGCCTTGGGGAATAGTCCACACCAGAGCCCTAGAGGCATGAGTAGTCTTTTAGAGAATGACCCACTTCCTTAGACCACAGAACCTTCCCTAAGTATTAATCCCTTAAGCCGACTTTGACACAGGCGACGTCCTTCGATGCCTACTTAGTTCCCGTGAAGCCAACAACCCTACTAGTAACCAACAAGCAGACCCACAGGTCCCAACATGCACTACTATAGAATCGGAATATTAATACGTACATAAACCCCGACTAATGCAAATGTGATGTGATGCAATGCATGACCAACTCTTTTAGGGTCAACTAAGATTTATATCATATTAGTTAATGATCATATGAATTTCAAACACTCAACAATTCTTAATGCACAATTCACATAAAAGCAAAGGTTATTACTCAATTCAATCACCAAATAACAAACAAATCCCTAACCCCATGCATATTCAGTTATATTAATATTAGCTTATGTGCAACTATAATACAAACACAAGCAAGGTGATGAGATTGTTGTTACCCACCTGGCATCCAAGCTAAGTCTTAACTATTCTCTAGGAAGACCAAGGCATCGCCCCCAACAACCATCCAATGATCAACAACATTAGCATCATCACTAAATCATCATCATCCTTCATATAAAATCTAAACAAGAATAGAAAGTTGACTAAAGGCTATAAAAGAGAAAACAACACAAAAACAAACATCTATTCATATACAAGGCACTCATTTCTTAACAATCTTAGTGGAGCTTGTTGAATCAACTAATTCTAGTTATATTACTATTTCATTTCATTTCTAAGAATCATGTTAACTCAAGTCCATAAACTCATTCATTTGATATGTGTAGACTATATTAAGTTTCATTTAGTTACTAAACTAGATTAAGCCAAGTGAGACTTAGATTTGTTAACCAAGTTCATTTTATGTCTAAGAAGTCTATACTTGTTATATTAACTCCTTACTCTAGTGGTCTTGAAGAAATCATGATATTATTAAGCTTAACCACTTATACACAACTAATGAAATAAATCCATTTTAAGCTTTGTTATTTCTAGAGTTTCTTAGAACTTACAACATAAAAATTATGGGATTCTTTCTAAATTTTTCATAATATTTAAAATCACTTTAATCCAAGTTCGGATGATGAAATCATGATAAAATCAAGTTAACTTAACAAAGGAAAGAAGAACAAAGGAGTTTTTTATTCATACAAGTTGTACTAAGGGTAGTGGTGATCACCACGCCCCCTATCACGCCCTATATCAAGGAGCATATGGAAATTTGTAAGGGGGCAGAGGCCACCATGCCCCTTGCTACCACCCTATAGTGGCCTAGTAGTGGGGCATAATGGCTGCTACGCCCCCCGTCACGGCCCATGGTGAGGGTCCGTGTCAGCCTAGAAATGCGTCCCCTGTTCTTCTTTTTCCTATTCAAGCCACTTTTCTACATATTTTAATCATTAAACACTATCCCTAACATCATATCAACTTAGCAACATAACCCATAACACTTCTACTCTTATTTCTTCTTCTCATTTAATTAATTCATGTCATCCATTCCTTTAATCCACTCATACTCGATCAAACTTAGGCTCTAGCATATACTCATATATCACAAATTTACAAGTTTCTACTTAAGCTTTATTCATAACTAACATTAAATCATCATATAGCAATAATCACAACAACTAAAAACAAGAAACAATATCGTACTTACATATTTGATGAATTTCAATTTTCTCTCCTTCATCACTACTACTACCACTTCTTCCTTGATGAAGCTTCCACCTACTTAATCTTCATTTTCATCTTGTTTACTTTCCTCATTCCTCCTTAATCTCCTTTGAAATTGAGATTTTTTATTAGAATTTGAATTGTAAGAGAAGAGAAATAAAGAGGAAGAAAAGAAACAAATAGAGGAAAAGAAAGAAAGGAAGGAAGAAGTTGTGGCAGCCAAGAGGAGAGAGAGAGGGATTAAATAAGATAAGAATAAGGCTCGTTAAGGTTTAAGGACCTTGATTTAAACTTGTCAGATCATTATCTTGAGCATTAAAAACAATTAGAAGAAGATTTAAGAATAAAAATAAAACCATGTTTAGAAATTTAATTTTATAAAATTGATATTTAGTTAAGTTTGAGCTTAGAAACTGATAATTTTAGATAAGTAGGTAATCTCAAAATTTATGAAAGTTGAAAGTATAGAGTTTAGATTTTAGAGACTACCTTTGAGTATTTTAAAAATCTAAATATCAAGTTTAATAAAATCTTAGACCAATTATAGATTAAGAAAAGTGGATATCCAAATTAAAATTAGTTGATAAAATAGTGAAATTTTGGTTTGATAGAATAAATAATCAAAGTAATCAAACAAGTTGAAAGAAATAGAGTTCAAATTTGTTAACTAAAAGAGATTTAAGAAATTTGGTTCATGAAATGGATAATTGAAGTAAATAGAATATTGAAAAGAGTATTTGAAATCTCAATTTCGAATAAGTCTATTTACTAATTTATCATGTCAATCTATCCATTTATAACCTATAATTCACATTACTTATTTTAATTAAACTATCTAAACTCAATAACTAATTACACCCTAATCGATTTTAAGATTAATCATCCATTGGTAGTTGACACCAAATTAACTTTAGTTTTATTGATTCAAAGGCTTTTCATTGTTTTAAGATGTTATTCTCTCACTCACTTTTTATTGTTTTATTCCAATTAATTTAGATTGAAAACTGATATTATTTCCACTTTCATTGCAATTCTAAATTATCGAATAATCCATTATTTATTGAATTACTATCTTATATTTCTATATTCATTATCTAATCCATCTAATATTTTTACTTAAGTTATACTTTCCTACTATATTAATTTGGGTTTGTTTTAACACTTTTATTTCCATAAAAACGTTTTAATATTCAAATTATGTAGATTTAGTACCATTCCTTTATAATTATTTATTTACTCATTATTCATTTCTTTAATCCTCCTTAAGGTTTTGTTTTATAACTTTGGTCATTATTATTACTAGCTTGAATCTCATTTCCATTTATTTGGATCTATATATATTTTAATTTCATCCTTGCTATTTTTATAGAATTTTATCTCAAAACATAATAATTCATAATTTGTTAACAATTATCAAATTATTTAAATTTCAATATATTTAAATCACAAGAAATTTGGAATATCTTCCATGACTTTTCTTAAAACTTTTTCAATAATTTTACATTATTTTCTTAATGATTATTATTCCTGAATTGCATGAATTTGGATTATTATAGCCTTTCCCAACAATATATGTTCTATTATTATTTACTTTGCCTGTCAACCTTATCTATTTACGTAGATCAAAATTTCTATTGTCTATAGGGTCTTATCTACGTCTTGATCATTAGTATACCATTTTAGTAACTTTCTAAATTCATCTAAGTTTCATTTTGTATTCTAAATTATAGTTTGTTTCTTAGAATTAGTTTAATTTTCTCAAATCTCCCATTTTTATTATACTTTTAGTATTCTTAATGATAAGACTTTCCACTATAGTTTCTTACGTATTCATATGGTTAATGTTCCCTATAGGTGTCTTAATATTTATATTGGTTAAATTCTATTATCTAGAGATTATTGTAGACATATTCTACTAACCTTTTGAACTAAGCTAAGTCATGAAATAGATATTGAGAGTCATAACCTTATAGTGATAGAAAATTAGGGCATATGGTTTTCTAAAGTCTAAGTTCAATTTCTTCATATTTTTCTTTACTAGAATATGGTATTCCAACTTAGTTAAAACGATCATCATATGCTACTCATATTACTATCAACATAAGCTCAAGGAGACTATACATATGTAGAATTTTTATGATAATCCTATGCTTTCATTTCCTAATTTCTACACATGAATGAGATGTAAGTCATAGAATGGGTTAGATATTACCTTGATGGCCTAGAGAGGAAGATGATAAATCCTCCTTCATATATAGACCTTGACCTACATATGTGAATAAGGAAATGAGTTTATCATAATTTAGACACAAAGTACCTAACTAAATATAGGCTTACCTTTGACTCATACCTTGTTGGATTGGTGAGTTACAAGAAAAGGAGTTGGATTTTGTTTTGTTCTAAATTGTCTTACAAGATAATTCGAACTTCACGGTGGGGCTTATAGTCTAGGAGGATTTGATTTTGAAATTTTTTTTGTCATTTGTTGAAGAGTGTGTGTGTGTTTGTCACGGTGGAAATAAATAGGAAGGGTGGGTCTTCTTTGCTTATATATTATTTATATAGAGTTAGAGAGGAGTTACACTAGTCTATATTTATATCTACCCTAATATCAACTACACGGTGGATGGAGATGAATTTTACAATTTGAAAATGTTGTTGTTGTTTTCCGAACAATAAAGAAAAGAAAGAAGAAAAATTTGCTTCATCGGTTCTACAAGTTTTCACAATTTGAGTCATTAGAGTGTATTAATTATAGGGTCAGCTTGATGTAATATCGTTGGCTCAAGTGTCCATGGTTTTGATTTTTTTTGTACTATTTTACCTCATTCCTTAAGCTAAATCACGGTGGACCACATGTTGAAGAAGAAACCGATCATGTTATTTGCATTTGTACCATGATTTAAAAAAAAAAATTGCATAGAACAATTCCAAGTGTAGATATTTAATTAATTTTGTCAAAATTTAGCTTATACACGTACAATTATATTAGTTATATGAGAGTTTTATTCCCAAAAATTTACTTAAGGTCCTAAAATATTTCTAAAGTATTGTTAAGTTCAAATTTTGAGTTTAAAGTTTACGCGATTAAGTATTTTTAAAGTTTTCTTCTATGCGATTGGAGTTTTGGGGCTTAATAGGTCAAATTATAAAATTAATACATATAGACTCTAAATTTTCTAACTAAAATTATAGTGTAGTATAAATTTTTATTTCGAGTCTAGATTGATAGTTGTGGGTCTGTTTTATAGTTTCTATTGTGTATTTATAACCTTAACGGTTTATCTTTGATTTGTGGTTTTTATTCTACTCATACTATAAATTACTAGCTTTCTAGTGCACTTAAAATTCAAGGCCACTTATACTTGTATTCTAGATTTTTTGTTTCGATTATGAAATCTTATCTTTGATATCTTTTAATATCTAGTAAATGTTCTATTTAGGATTTTAGACCATGAACAAACTCATAATACTCTAAAGTTTTTAATTAGGGTTTTCGTCGAGTCTTAAATCCAATATCTATGGTACATTTACTATATTATTATTATTATTATTATTATTTTTCTAGTTTTAAAAAAAATTATCGAAGTTTACAACATGGAGACGTTGTCCTCATGAGTTTCTCTAAAAGTATTGAGATACTTTAGGATATGTAACCGATAAGAATGAGGTTCAAATGATGAATCAAGCAAAGAGCTCGCTCACCTCATAACCTCTCTTGGCTTTTAAAGATTGATGAACATAGCTTTCAATTGGTAGAACAATTCAATTTTTATTCTTGGGTTAGAGTTTGCTTCCAAGTCATGGGAGATTATTATATCCCTTATATGCACTTCGTGTATGTCGTAAAATTATAGAATAGAGCAATGTCATGTGCGTGATAATACAATATCTCATGTCTTAGTTGTGGTGTTTAGTAATGTACAATAGATTTTGATGTAGTGTGATGTATGATATGTGTCCTAATCTAATATATGCAATATGCACCGTTAATTAGTTCTGTGATTTTAAAGTTTAATTATGATTAGTTATCGTTTTTTGACCATATGATAAATATAATTATAAAAAAAATTCTAATTTTTTTACGGACATATTGAAAAATACGGTTAATTGCAAATTTTGCATAACCATTATATTAAGTAGTTAAAAACAAAAATAAAAAAATAATCGAAAAAAATGTTAACTGTTTATAATGGATCGGTTTCAGATCAAGATATTAAAAAACCGATTATTACGGTTAGATTTAAAAAGTAGGACTATGAATTGGTTAACCGAACTATGAACACACTTGTCCAAAGGTTCACACCATCCACAACCATGATTAAATCACTAAAACAGCTAATATTCTATTTACTATATTTATTTTAATTATTAGATTAATGGTGGGATGTTCCCCAAATAGTAAAACCTCCCCTTTCATTTTGATAATTTTTTATTTAAAAGATTATATTTTAGGAAAAAATTAATTCCAGTATGAAATTAATATTCATAAATTTAGATAATAAATGACTATTTAATGTTTTGTATTTTAATGAGTTATTACGTCAATTAAAGAGGTAATACCTCTTTATACCAAATAAAGCTCTATGAGATAATGACTATTATAGTAAATTTAATGGTGTAAACGCTATATGGAAAAAAAAAAATCTGAACGTGAAATAGAAAGAAAAAGAAAAAAAAGACTGTTTAATAGTTTGTTTCTTTAATTTATATTTATATCGAAATGATACGTTTAAATATAATTAATTCATATTTATATTTAATTTATTTGATTTTTTAAGAAAACTGCTCTATGTTTATTGTCGGTATTTTTTTCATCAATAATTTATTAAAAAAAGTTAAAAAAAAAAAATGTTTCCCATGCGCCGAAATGATAGCCAAACGACCAATGACGATAACAAATTGACAAGCCAGCACTAGCATAGCCAGTGGCAAAGCAGAGCCAAAACTCAACACAAAAAGAAGCTGACACAACTCTTGCTTCGTGTTCTCTCCGCAGCAACACCTGTTGTTGTGGTTGTGGACTCGTGGCCTTCCTTCCTTATCCTTCCATCATTCGCCCTTCTCTCTCTCTCCGTACCCCTCTTCTCGCCCCGCTTAAAATGCAAATCCTAGGACTAAGGCCACCATTAACAACCTCATATCTATCATCATCATCATCCTCTTCTTCTTCTTCCTCCTCCTCTTTTCCTCATATTTTCAGTTTCCACCATTTCTCATCATCACCATCATCATCATCCCCATTCCTCTTCAGCTTCAGACCCAACAAACGCTTCCACTTCCTCACACCATGTTCCTCCCTCAAACAGACCAAGAAACAGCAAAAGACTACCAACACCCCTGTGAATGCCCCGCGAAGCTCCAAATGGTTGTTCAGCAATAACGAAGAGGATAAGCTCAAAGGAGAAGACAGTGGTGAAGAAAGTGGATTGGAAGGTGAGACTGCTGTTAAAGGTACCCTGTTGGCTGGTGTTTTGTTGGTGGGTGCTGTTGGTGGTTTTGGTGCTGCTGGGTATATCTATAAGGATCAGATCAATGCTTTCTTGAACAACTTCTCCACATTTATTGAAGGTAAATTCTTTATGCTTTACATTGTTTTTATAAAAAGTCGTTCTTTTCTTTTCTTGTTGCATTATATAGATTGGATGCTATTGGATCAATGTGGGTGAGTCAATGTGAGCTATGTGATTTGGGCTCAATTTTCACTTGAGCTTTATAAGACTACAGTCTAAGCTTGAGCTCAATACGGGTCGTCTCGACAGGACTCTTTTCTTAGTTCTCAATTTCATTGTGGTTGTGAATTGAGTATGTCCATGTTGAATTAACAAATGGGAAGTTTCAATTTCAATGAATTTGAGCTCTGTGCTAATGATATTTTATTGGTTTTACACTTCTAAGATGCTTTTGGACAGAACTTTGTTTGCTTGGAAGAGGAATCAAGACAAGAAACTGATTAAATGATTCTTTTATACATAGAGCTTCAATGTACAATGTATCTATTGCCTTGAGCTTTATTTTCAAGAGCTTTTCAATGGAACGATCCACACAGCCTTAAAGTGAAATAATTGCTAGATGAAATGCAAGAGATAGAATGAAAAGACATAATGGAAAAACATTTATATTCTAGGGATTTTAAGGAGCAATTGATCTTCGCTCAACCTGATGGATAGATTCTGTAAACCGGCCATGGAAGCTTTGGCACTTTGTTATTGTGTAGTCATTTCAACTGCTTTACTTGCTCCTAAGTACAGCTATAAAAAACAACACGAAAAGTTAGCGTCTGTTTGGATTATCTCTATCTCATCTGCATCCGATCTGCGTTTGTGTTTGTTCTACATGATCTGTATATGAGTAATTTCGTTTTCACTTTTTTCCCTTTTCTTTTATTTTTCCAGAAACAACCGAAATGAAATATACACCAAATCGATGCCCAACCAATGTAAAGTTGACGGACCAAACACATCCAATTTTTAGATAAGATGGTTAATGCTAGACTTAAAAATGTATCGAGTTTGGATCTTAATGCTATTATCTCAACCCCATTTAATTTTAGTAGTTGACTTTATAAATTTCAATCAAAATCTCACTTCTAGTTAGGGGAAGTATAAACTATAAAATATAAATATTAAAAACTACACTATATCCATAAGGTAAAATTTTGGTTCTAAACTTATAATTCAGAGTCTTGCTTTTTGACAATATAGACTTTGGCAAGGATCATGATGGACCAATGCACCTCTTTAGTCCTCTTTAAGCCTTCTTAGAGATTTCTGTTGGGATTATTCTTAGAAGAACACCCAATATAACTTATTTGGTACGATACGAAATATTTAAAAAACAGGAAAGAAATACTATTCGAGTGATGTTTCTGAAAGAAACAAATGTGGTAACAAGCTCAGCATAAGGTAATGTTTCCATAAGAGAGTTTGACATTGATGAGGTTTGCTTTCTCTCTTTGAGAGAGATTACTTTGTGTAAGTAACTTGACCTTATACTCCAAATTTGAGGGTTTCTTCTCTGGCATGTCCACTTGGGATCTGCTCAAGAGTCATTGGTTTGTGCTTTTGTATGTATAATTATGCACTAGATGGAGACTTCTGAATTGTGTTTGCTGGTGGCTCCTTTTGTCTGCAATGGGATTGATTATTTCTTGCCTGCTAAAAGTGCTTTAGTTAATGTCCGACTGTTTCTATCATGCACAGGTTATGGCCCTGCTGGATATGCATTGTTTGTTGCTGTTTATGCAGGCTTGGAAGTATGTATTCTACTGTTGGCTTGATTATAATAGCTCTTACTTTCTATTGTATCTCAGTATCTAGTCATTCTGTTCCTAGAGGAGCATGAATTTAGTTACTGAAATGGTATATGCTCTTTCAGATTCTTGCAATACCAGCAATTCCTCTCACTATGTCAGCTGGTCTTCTTTTTGGATCAGTTATTGGTACAATTATTGTATCCATCAGTGGAACGGTAAGCCATTTGCTCTTTGGCATGGTAAAGAAAATTTCAAAAAGCAGCGGAAACCATGTTTATCTTATCTGCTTCTTCCAGGTGGCAGCAAGTGTGGCATTCCTCATTGCCAGATATTTTGCTAGAGAGCGTATTCTTAAATTAGTTGAAGGAAACAAAAAATTTCTTGCCATTGACAAAGCGATTGGTGAAAATGGATTCAGAGTTGTGACTCTCCTACGTTTGAGCCCATTGCTGCCATTCTCTCTTGGAAATTATTTGTACGGACTGACATCTGTTAAGTTTGTTCCTTATGTGTTAGGGAGGTAAGCGTTCAAATAGTTTTTGTTGATTTCGTTCTTATGTAACTTCCCTACATGCCTAAGTGTTATAGACGGTACTCATAAGTGGGTCAACTTTTTGATTAGTCCATTTTTGCCTTTCTTGTAGTAAATCAATCTATAAGCATTGTCTTTTTCTCTTTAGGAAATCTCTCAAACTTTGTGTCCTCAATTCCCCTCCTTTGGTGGGATTTCCATGTTGTATTGCTTGCCTTTTCAAACTGATTTTTAAGTTCATGTGCTGATTTCATTTGATTTAGAAAAAAGTCCGTTCTAAATATTGCTTATACATTTGTCTTTTGATATTCAGTTAAAGTCAACTGTGGCCAGTAAGATCCTTTATAACCCTGATACAGAGAGTATGAAATATGTGTGAATTGTAGCAAAACAGTTCTGTGATCCTTAAATGACTCAAGATAACCGGATTGTGTATAGGTCATTACCAACTTATGATGTTTAAAGAAACACTTCCAATATCAAATCCTTTTTTGTCTTTCGCAATGTGTATTAATACAATAATTTTGGTGCAGTTGGCTAGGGATGCTTCCGGGAACATGGGCCTATGTGAGTGCAGGGGCATTTGGGCGAGCAATTATTGTAAGTTGATTTCTCTTTGGTTGTTTCAAAATTTGTGTTTGACAATATTCTTCAGAAGCTAAAAATGTTTTCATATGCCTTATTTTTTGGCCTTTCCACTTCTTTTGCAGTTTTGGATTTGCTAGTTTGTGATTTTCTATTTGCCAAAATTGATCCAATTTAATGAATGAAAAGCAATGATACCCTTCCTATAGATAACCATTTTTGGGAAGGAGATATATTCCGTTCTTCCCAGAATAAATACGACCTATTAATGATCTTTCTAGTGCCCATGCCTGTTCTTCTGATGGTGCAACTGTAAAGAAAGAGGAACTAAGAAGAGAGGTTATAATAATAACTAAAATAAATGTTTTTTCAATCAATCTAGCTTTCTCCCCTAAAACCTTCAACTGAAAGGAGCCAGAAAAAGCCATCTATCCTCCCTAACGCTCTTTGCACAAGTAACATCTTGGCCAAATCACCAACTTTTTTACTTCGAAGGGGGTTAATACCATCAAAATGCAACGGAATTATGAGTAGATGACGGCACCGGGGTTTTGTTGCTCTGGGGATGGGAACTGGTGGAAGGTGTGACCATATGATCTGGTTTTCCCAAACCCGGACTCTCACATAAACTTAATTGCGCAGATCAAATGAGTGGAATAAAGAAAGTCCTTGCATGAGTGGCACAGGGATCACAGTTCTTAGTTTGCCTTCAAAGTTTTTCTCAATACTGTTTTCCTTTTAAAAAATAAAAAATAATGAATGAAAAATTAGAAACGTGGTGTTTTTTGGACATTTGCTATCTACAAATGTTACTGCCAACGAGAGATATCAGTGAATTAAAGTCGGTCGTTTGTAGCCCTAACAATTCTTCAAGCATGCAATTTTACCCCACCATTGAGGATAACATGAAATATCTTTATCGCTCCTTACATAGATATTGGTCTCATGAGGTGTTGAATCACCAATTGAGGAAAGGAAAATGAATGGAAAACAAGTAGTTTCCTCTTTGACTTGAATATGTACATACATGTACATAAATTCTTCTCGACCCCTTAAAGTGGTTGCACTTCATATTATTTGTCAGAAGCAATGTTCAGTTGTTTTCAGCCTGCTTACAACACCGAGTTCATGGAGCTGCAGATTACCCCAGGAACTATTTAAGCATGATTACACAATTTTTTTCCCCCTTTTTTGGTTGATTCAGTAACTCACGTCCATTTGCTGTAGTTATCTGGGCTTAGGCTGATAGCTTAACTAAAATTTCACCTTCCATGCTTGGACCTTATAGGCTGCCTTGATTATGTAATTGTTGTTTACATTTTCACTCCCAACTAAATAGCAAGTTGGCTTGTGGGAAGTACTATCTGTTCATGCTTCATGAGCCTTTAATTAAGCCACTGAGTTGACAGCACTAGTTTTTTCTATCAACTTGAATGTTTCCTAATGGGCTTCGATATGAGAACTCATGCAATTTGGTGGTTATTTCTTCTTTTTGCTCTCTTTTTCCTCCCAGCAAGAAGAATCTGATATTGGTCTATCTGGAGGAAATGGTCAGCTCTTGACTCTTGGTTTAGGACTGTTAGCCACAGCAATAGCAGCCACTTATGTGACACGGCTTGCAAAGGTATTACTATTTTCTTTCCATACCAAATAAATTTACTTAGATGCTGTATCTATATTTTGCTTATTGTTGATAAACTTTTGTTCCATGCTCTTGAGCATCTCTTATGCTTACAATTATTGTCGCTTTCTTTACTTTTCTCTATGAAATATTTGCTGCTAACCATCAAACATTTGGCATTTGCTGTTGTTTTCAGGACGCTGTAAAAGATATTGAATAGATTGGAAGAGCGTCGATGTTGCCTTGGTTTAAGCAGCAGAACAATACACATGAGCCTTGTAAAATTTGTAGGTACTTCAAATTGTAGAGTATAAAGGTGTAATTCAATGAAATCAAGTAGGTTATCTTGTCTTCTGTTTCTTGATCCCATATTGTTATTATCGAACCTGCACTTTTAGTGAGCTAAAGTATAGTTTCGTTCATCATTCTCTTACCCATGAATGTTTTCAGCAAAATGCTGCTCAGCGACTTGGGATGATCCCATGGTTACATTAAAGCAAATAAGAGAAATTCCTGTTTGGTAGAAGTAGGCTCATATGTTGTAATCCAGGTTTCATGGTTGAAACCATTTTTAATTTGTTACTCAGGAATGGCTTGAATTACGGATTCTAAGACTTGGATTATGACACAATTTCCCTTTGTTGATTTGGATTCTAATCCAATGGATCTAGCTTCAAAAATTGCAATAACCATTGTGATGGGGAATCATTAGTAGATTCATCTTTATAGATGGCCTGCAAGAGCATCAGCCATGAAAATTTGTTTCTCTTGCCTTTGCCTCAATTGTTTCTTGCTGTAGTTGGGAGATTATGTCCTGCAAGCCATACTCACATCATATTATAGTATTGTAATCAAGAATTATTCAAATTATTAATTAACATGACAGCAACATTTAAATCATTATATATTACATGTGCAAAAAATCCTTTTGCAAATAAAAGTTAGTGTACATTCTCATCTAGTAAAATTAGATTGGACCCAGTGGGTCTTCCTCTGCACAAGGAACAAACCTGATTTAAGGGGTGGATCGGAAGCCTGGTCTGAGGGGTGGATTGGAAATTATGTCCCAGCAAGCAACAGTCCCATTGTAATGTCGCTAGAATTATTCAAATTATTAGTCAACATGACAGCAGCATCAGTTGAATAGTAAATTATTTCCACATGGCTAAATTCCTTTTGTAAATAGTAGTTGGTGTATAATTCTTCTCTATTATTAAAACTGGGCTGGATCCAATGGTCTTCTTCCAAGTGGTTGTATACACAGTCGCATGTAACAAAGGTGAGTTAAGTGGTGTTGGGTTGACTTCAGTGCAAGTATTCTAATATTCAAGTTAGTATAGGATACCAACCATAAGAAAATATAGCATCAGCCATTTAAGTTTAAGGAAAAGTCAAATTGTCCTAATATTCACAACAAAAAAAGTTTTGTCAAGATCTTACGGAGGAAGTGAAAAGGCAAAATATACATAGGAGATCCTCTCCAAGGGATTAAGGGAAAAAATATTAACATTTTCAAAAAAAATTACATAAATCCCGCTAAACAAAAATAATTCCAAAAATAGGCAAATTGGTTTCGTCTCTCAATTTACCTTTTTTGTGGGATTATTTTTAGCCCAACAAGATTAGTGAATTTTTTTTTAAAATGTTATTATTTTTTTCCTTATTCCACTCTCTAGGCATCTTTCTCAAGATTTGAGAGAACTCCTAAGATCTTCATGATGAAGTCTTTATAGTAATGAGCTTGTTTGTCCTAGAAAAGTGCATGTGGACTTGTCCCTTGTCAATGTCATGGTTGTCGCTTGTCTAATATGAATGGTAGCGTTAACTATTGGTGTGCTACCTAATCTCGGAGTTTCCTCCTATAGAGCCTTCATAGGCCATGTCTTTAGTATCCCCAAGATTTGAATGCTAAGCATCGATTTTAGGAGGTTTCTTATCTTAAGGTTTAAAGGTGGATTTAGTTTGATGGTTATTACTTAATGTTGGAGCCTTGCAGAAGACGTTGATCGTGTTTTCTTTATGTAAAATGAGAAATGGTGGCGTTTGACGAGTAGCTTAGAGATGCAAAGTGCCTTCAAGAGATGTAGTCAATTTGATATTTAGATTGGTGCTTAAGTAGTTTGGTTAGGATGTCAGTAGGGTTGTTTGATTGTTGTGGAGTATGTGTGTGTGCGCGCGCGAATGGGGACATAGGGTCCTGTCATTGTTAAAAGGCACACTAGACTCTTGAATTGATGAGTTAGAGGAGCATGTGAGAAAAATTTAAGCAATCTTACCTTTCTAGTTAGAGAGTTAAAGCTCATCTTTACTTAACTTTTTTAATTAGTTGAGTAATTAACAATCTTTTCTAACTTACTTTTATTAAGCTTATCTTCCTCCCATGCTCTCTTTCCCCTACATTTTTGTTCACCTTACTATCAATTGACACCAAAATGAGAACTTCCATCAATGATAAATTCAACAATAGCAACCACCATCATATAGAACTATATTTTAGTATCGTTATCCCTCCCTACCCTTTCTCTCTTTGTAATTTTTCACCTTCTTAATAATAAACAAATTGTTGAAGGTCTAATATGGATCACGTGTCTCCCAAGCCTAATCTAACCTATTAGCTGCATGAGCTACCCATTGACTAACGTATATCTCATGACAACAGAGCCTAAAACTTTGCTAGTGCACTGATATGCCTAAAACTTAATCACTAGTGTATCTATGGGTCAATTAACAATCAACCTAAAAAAGCCCCAAGGCTTAACACAAGTATTAAGGTTTCTTGAATAATAAGAACAGAACAAGATATGATCAGTGTTATTTAAGGGTATTACACATCAAGAACACCCGAACTATACTCTTGTTAATTTGATATGATTCACAAATTAACTAAAGTGGTTTGTTCACCACAATTAATAAGATTGGTAAGAACAAGAACTTCCGGAGAAAGATCTTAAGAAATGAAGTTTACTCAAATTTCGATAATCTCTTTTTTTGAATGTTTACAAATAAATCTTACATATACCCATGGCCTGACATCTAAAAAAAGTAAGTAGTTAAAATAACAAGGATATCAATAGCTAAAACAAGGAAGACATCTAAAAGATAGAATGAGAAAGTTACAAATAAAAGATTTAAACTTATCATAAAGATTTGCTTTGAATCATGCATAAAGTTATGAGGTTAGAATCGAGAGAAAAATATCTCTAAGTGCGGGCAGGCAAAGTTGCATTCTCCATTATTATCAACTTCTTCAAACAAATCGTAAGTGCAACAAATTCCATCAGAACATATCGCAAGTACAACTCCAAGCATTACTTAAGGCGCGGTTGGCACTATAACTTCAATTGCGTCTTCATATTTCACCTTAGATTGAACCACGGGGAAGATCATGGGTGCTACCAGAACACGATTTCCAATATCTCTTATACTTCCTTCACTCCTTGCATAAATTGATACATAATCACTTCTAAGATGGATTCTAAATTTGGAAGGGAAGTTAAACTCATCCTCATAGGGTCTATTTGTCAAAATCTTTTGAACCAAGTTTTGCAATCCTTTAGCTCTAGCTCTTGTCATCAAACCCCTGGTCTGATTCCCATCAAGCGCCTTTCACCTTAGCTCGAAGTACCAATAGACCCCTATAGCATTTAGATGATGCTTAACCTAGTGTCACCATATGATCTCTTCACTCGGGCTTGGCATAAGTGAACATGGATTAGTGGGCTTGCATTACGTCCATCATAACTATCGCCAACCTCCCATCCGCCCACTATCCCATAACACATATCCCATAACTAACTCGGAATCCATCTACTATAATTATCTCCTCCCACTCTGCAAGAATGGTCTCTCTCTCTCTCTCTCTCGTATTCATTAATTGCCCCTACATCAACATACTTGCTGGCTTTAGCATTGTAGTGGCCACATCAGACCCAATTAAGGATGCAATCAGCCGAGTCATTATAGGGTATCCAACCCACTAAAAACCCTATAGGATTCAACCCTATAGGGTTATGGGATGGGTTTGGTAAAAAATTTTGTTATCCTATGGGACCGCAGGTTGGGTTTGGGTCGTAGTTGTGACCCTATATGATCGATCTAACCCGCTAAAATTACTATAAAAAAATACAATTTTAAAATTTAAAAAAAAAATTTAATAAACATTAAGGTTTGTCATAATTCACATATTACCAAGATGCTATAGGCAAGTGAATTTAAAAAAAAAAAAAAACTTATACATAATGGTAGAGAGGCAAGTAATATTGTCGTTACCAACTTATTATTGGTGCAAACAATTAAATATTAGATAATATGTCCAAAGAATAATTTCATTATTTTTAATTGACATAGTTTATTACTTAATATAATATAAAGTGTGTATTTTATTAACTAAAAATAATATTAAGCGCATATTTTCTATTGTTTTCAATATTTTGATATTAGTGTCCTTTTTTTCAACTAGAAAAATTAAAATGAAATACCACCTACAGCACGAAAAGATAGAATGCTAGCTTCATAAATTTTGCATTACAAAGTTTGGAATCACATTTTCCTTATTTAGAATGGTGTTTAAATTTGCATTACACTTAATCACATATTTTGATATAGGAACATAAATACAAAAAAAAATCTCATATTATCCCACACAAATTAAATAAAAAAAAAGTATATATAAAAATAAAAAAAAATTGCAAAAGAAGAAATATGCATCACACATGTACAACAACTTTTGATATTATATTATCTTGTTATTATACTTTTTCAAAAGTATTGATATAGAATACGCAATACGGAGTTGATATTATATTGTCTTGTTTGTCTACTTTGTAAGAACCTCTATACAATAAGAATGAAAAAGACAAAAAAAAAAAAAAAAAAGAGAGTGAAGACGCAATCAGGTCATCGGGCAGAGCGGGGCGGGGCGAGGCGGTACTATGACCCTATAGGGATGGTTTTGGGTATTGCATAAAAAGCCCTATGGGTTGTGGGTCGGGTTTAGGTATTGCATAAAAAGCTCTATAGTTGTGGTCGAGTTTAGGCGACCCTATAAGGAACCGGGTTAGGTTCAGGTCTTATATAACCCATCCCAAACCTGCTTCGGTTACATTCCTAGGCCCTACCCCATCGTGTCACTAACCATGTTTTGTTTTATAGGTCTACTACACACACAAGTCCAGTCCAATTATTCCTCACTAACCTCTATCGGAGTGAAACTGGTGACACTTGGCGTTATTTGTGAGAAACTTCCAAGTGGAAGTTTCTCCATCTCTGTTTCTCTCTTTAAAACACTTCAATTTAAGCTCCAAGGTTCATTTCTCAACCATGCCACCGCGTTTTAAGAGCAAAAAATACTTTAGGGTCCTAATCCTGAAGGCGATTCAAATTTAGCCACAAGTCTACCCAACCTATGTGTAAAGCCCAAGATTTTTTATACAAGTGAAAATGATTAGAAATATAAATATAGAAAATATAAGGTTAATATAGGATTCAATAAAGATCTTAGAATAAAATCACGAGTAGTTATGAACCTATATATCTTCAAACCCTAAAACAAAATTCTATCCAGTATCGAAAATTCAAAGTATATAAATAATTTAAATAAGATTTCAAGAGTCTTAGAAAGTCAATAATCAATAAAGTTTATATTTAGAAAATGATAATTTAAGGATGAATCGTTAAGGTTATAAAACATAATAAAAACCATAACTCATAATTTAGACTTCAAATAAATATTTGGATCACACTATAGTTTTAGTTAGAGAATTCTAAAGCTATCAGAGACTGAAGCGAAAATTAACCTATTAAGCTTAGAAAACCCTAATGGAGTGAGATAAAACCCTAAAAATAATTAATTAATCGTGTAAATTTTAAACTCAAGTTTGAACTCAATAATAACCTAGAAAATTTGTAGAAGCTTTAAATAATTTTTTGAAAATAAAACTCCTAAATAACTAATACAAATATACCCATATAGCTTGATAAATTACTCTAAAACTAAGATAATCAATTAAATAAATAATATTATATTAATATATGTATATATATAGTGCAAGTTGTGCATGATATATGGCTGGAATTTTCTTAATGTTTGCTAGCCATAACTTAAGACAAGTTAGGTCCAAAAGAATCAATGAAAGTTAATAAAATAAGCCTCAAAAACCAATGAAAATGAGCCAAACAAGCTGCCCATTTAATGCAAGGAGGACTCATGCAAGATTAAGATACAAATTTGGTGAAGGAACTCATTTTTTATGCCAAAAATGTGGTTGCTCCCAATTGCCATATATACACATATTAATGAGCATGAAAACAAAACCCTTAATGCACTTAAATCTAGTCTAAAACAAAAACCACACCACACCACACCACAGCTCGACTTATCCTCCATTGCACCTACACAATTATATCCATAACATAATTCTAATAGCTCAATACAAACGAAGAACAATAATAAGGTAAGTAGAATTCGTTTTTAAGATTAGTTATATGATAAACATTGTCTTAAACAATGTATTGTTAACTCTAGGCTCGAATCTAGCTCTGGAGGAGTTTAACACCCTTATACCAGCTTATACAAGGTAATACTCAACTTTAACCCTTATTTATATATGCTATCATCTATGTAGGAACTAGAAACTATGTAGTATAATGATTATAGAATATTATATGTGCTTATATGTCACGAAAAATAGTTGTGAAGTATGGAAAAACACTTAGAAATAGTTCAAATATAAGTATAATACATATATATTATAAGAAATATAAGTTATAGATGAAGGAAAAATGAGGAAGAAGATGAGCAAGGTCAACACCGGCCCTATGCCAGTAGTGTACGTGCTTAATGTCGGCGACTTACAAGGATATGTCGGCGGTGTTGAGACGGTGTACACTGGACACAGAAGCTACGTAATATTTTTTTTACATAAAATGAACGAACGCCGGAAAATTTGAATCTAACACTGGCAACGTTAGAGCCGCGCATATGTTGTAAAGCTGGCGATCTTAAGCCAGCGTACGCTGATACAAGAAACATGTAAAATCTTCAAATACCGGCATGTGAGTTTCAATGCCGGCATCATTGAATGCCGACGTACTTAAAAATTTTCTTTGGAACGAAGTTTGTTTCATCCTCAACTAATTATGCATACATACATATATATATCTAAAGAAAAAGAACAGAAACATAAAGTTTAATATATAAATATAAAAATATATTAGTATAATTAAATAATGGTTAAGTGATGAAACTTTCAATAACTGTTATAAATATAAAACACTTTTAATATTATAACTAACGAATAAGAGTAGATTACGATAATTATCATATATTTGTTTTGTATAAATAAATATATAAGAATGGAAATGTAAAATAAGCTAAAATTACAAATAATGTGATTTCTAAAAATAACAAAATAATAATAGAAAGTCATATCAAGAGAAACACGACGAAACTAAATGATAGAAAATAAATATTAGTAACCATAGTAAGTCAACTAAGGAATGATATAAAAAGTAATAATAATAGTAAAGATAAAATATTGATCTACTGAATACAAATCCTACAGTTACTAAAAATATAGATATAAAATAAGATCAAGAAAAGGAAAATGAAAATAAAATATTAAATAATAAATGTTACCATAGGACCACTAAAAGATCAATACAACTAATAGGAATAAAATCAAATATCTATATAGGACACTTAGACACTCATAGAAGTTTAGATAGATAATTTATGCCTTATTGATGAGTATTTTTATTCATCTCAATAGGTGATCTTGATACTCTTGAGGACTTCTCTGTAGACTATTACAATTAACTAATATAAGCAGGTGAGTAACTTAAATCTATTATACTGTTTGTGCTTGTAATTGGTGGTATATGTAATGCAAAGATAATAATATAGTTGTTGTGAAGAGCATGATGGGAATGATTTATGACTTGAGTTGGTTACTTGTGATGCCTATACGAGTTAATGAAAGTGATAATACAATTGTTTGATGATTTGAAATAGCATGTTAATTAATGTGTGTAATGTATGATCACTATATATTTGAATAAGAATTATTAGCTTATTAAATAACATGGTCATGCATTGCACGTACTGCATTATTGCATATTCAAAGAAGGTAGTAGCCTGCTACGTATTAATACTTCGGTTCTCTATTTATGCTTGGTTTTTCTAGAGTATTAGTTCTTCCAAGATTTTCTTAATTCCATCGATTCTACAAGAACTAAGTGGCAACGAAGAACGCCGCTCATAGTATCGCTTTGAAATGATTAATACTTGGGAGTTTTCTAAGAATTGATGTAGGAAATGGTCAGTTAAAATACCTTTAAATCAAAGTGATAATCTTAAAACGAGAAATCGTTGATTTTCCTGTATACTTAGTCTCTCCTGGGCAGGTGGGTCATAAAGTAATTGTTCTTCAACCCTAAAAAGAGGGCGTGAATATTTTTCTTATTTAGATTCTAGATCATCTAAACTTGTATCTATGCATATGCTTGATTGTTGCATTACATATGATTTGTTAATAAACTTGCTTGATGTGTAATATGTTTGCTTATTCACTGAGCCCGTGGTTTCGCTTACGCTCCTAAAGACCTTTCAGGTTAACTCAACGACCTTAGCTAGTTACTTCCAGGAGTATGGCTCCAGTAAGAATTTAGAAGTTAGAAGTTAGAAGAATATGGGATCTTCAAGTTATGCTATTTGTTTTTATTTATAGTCATAAGATAGTTAGTACATAAATTATTAGTTATGTATTTGAAGACTTTTAAAATAGAATTATGATCTGTAATACTATTATGATATCCACTACTTGTGATGGTAGATATTTACTAATTTATGTTTTATATGCGTTTATCATTTCTTATCAATGCAACTAAAAGATCATGTTATTTGAAAATATGTCATTCTGTGAAGGTTAACTAATAATAGCCTAAAAGTGTGGCTTATGCACTACTACTAGAGTACCATTGGGGCATGCACTATGAGCACCAATAGACCCACATGCAGGCCTTAATGTTCTTTTCGCCCCATATGGCTCCCAGAAACATGGATGGATGAGCAATCTGGAAAATATGCACCACCAGATTGTTGAGCAAAATATTAAAATGATGAACCACAAAAAGAGGTCGTACAACGCCTCAAAGAGTTGGAGTTGGGAATTCATGCTTCTCGGCAACAAGTGAGCAATAGTGAAATTCAGTCATCGTAGTTTCTTGTTTCGCTGTCCCAACCACCACTACAAGAGCAATGTCAGAATGGCCTTTCCCAAGCCTAATGACCTTCTCAAGTGTAGGAAAATCCTCATACTTTCAAATCCAAGGGTCTCTAGGAATTAGAAATCATTTAGTGGAGCCCATTGTTTCTAAGACTCGCATTAATGACCCCTCCCATGTAGGTCTCCCTATGTATGAGGACAAACATTCCGAGGATTTAAAATCAAGGCAAGTAAGAAAAGCACCCGTACGTCTAAAGTAGTACAGATGTTTATAAAGACCCTCTCGCTTAATCGGTAATTGAGGAGACTTTCCCTCCATGCATGAGATTACCCATGTTTAAAATGTATGATGGAACCTAGAAGAGCACTCGAGGTGGTATAAAGACCAAATGCTAATTTTTAGTTTCAATGATGCTTTTTTGACAAAGTGTTCCTAGGAACACTAGCAAAGGCACACAAGATTGATATCATTAGCTGCCAATTGGCTTGACCACAAGCTAGCAACTGTGTTGGAAATGCACATCACAATTAGTTGATCCCCTAAAAGAGACACATCATCTCTCTTTCTGTTAAAGCTAGAAAAAAGATGAGTCCTTTCGGGACTAGATCACTCAGTTTAATTAGTTCATTACTAAAGTCGATGGTTGAGACCTCAGTATTATTGTCTAAGCAATGATCCAAGGGGTTTTGTAGGAATGAAAGTTTATTCTACTTTGTTTCCAAAAACAAACCAAAAACCTTGGAAGAGTTCCAAGAGCGATTCTAGAAGTACATCCAGTAGGAGGATTTTATCCTTGCTCAAAATGAGAATGAAAGATCTAACAAAGAGCGATAGAAGGATAAAAAAGACATAGGGTCAAGCAAAGACCGTCTTGGACCCCTTGCTGATAAGAAGGGATCACCCAGGCGGATTAGAAGGACTAGAGGAAAAAGAGATTCTTCAAATCCAATTTCCTCCCACCTAATTGATCCCAAAGGATATATTCCTTAAGATCAGAAACTTACGCATCCTACCTACCAAAACGTATAGGAACCCCAACCGAAGGGCCTCAAGCAAGTATTGTGATTACCACCAAGATATTGGCCATAACACCAAAAATTCCTTCAAATTGAAGGATGTGCTATAGGAAGCCGTCAAGAAGGGATTCTTAAGGTGGTATATCATTGACTCAAGTAACAATATTGAGAGGCCAACCCAGTGCAGGCTATTCGAATGTCCTAGGGAAACGACCAATAGCACATATCAAACTACTGAAGATGTCGCTAGAAGGGTTGTAAACAATATTGTTGGTGGTCGTCATCTAGTCATCCTTTCGAGTTATTTTAGGAATGACAAGGAAAAGGAACTCAGACTCCTAACCAAAAGGGAAAAACTGGAAATATCCATCGAGTTCACTAATGTTGACTAAGACGATGTTAAGGTCCCTTATAAAGATGCACTTGTGATAAAATCCCAAGTCATGAGCTTTGATGTGATGAAGGTCTTGGTTAACATAAGAAGCGGCACTAGCATCCTATTCAACCATACTTTCAATCGACTTCTAGATGATAATATTTAGAAGAAGCTGAAACCCTACGAGCATGAGATATTTAGGTTCAATAATCAACTTATCAAAGTTAAACAAATCATCACCTTCCCTATGAGACTTGGAGATGACAAGCACCGAGCTCAAAACAATGTAAAATTCTTAATTGTTGATTGCTGGTCCCCATACAATACGGTACTAGATTGATTGAGCTTGTTCCTATTCCACATGGTTCCTTCTATTACCTACCTAAAGGCTAAATCCGCCACCTACTAAGGTAGGCATTCATAAAGGAGATCAGAAGCTATCTCAAAAGCTATGCTTCAAAGCTTTAGTAAGGGGTGAAGTGTGCTAAATAGACTTCTCCCCCAAACACCAGACTCTAAAGGAAATAGACTCCATTAAACAAGCTGAGGAACAGCTAAGCCAATTGAAGAGGTCTAATTAAGCCAGGACCCCACCCAAATTAAAAGGATAAGTTATTTACTGCCCCTTAAACTTAAATTTGAGATAGTTGGCTTCCTTAAAAAAAAATAAAAGCTATATATTCTCCTAGTCCCATGCTAATATGCCTAGGATTGATCCACAAGTGATCACCTACAGGCTCAACATTAACCTGAAGGTCAAACTAGTACAACAGAAGCATTGACAATTTGATCCCACTTGCCAAGCCACCATAGAGGAAGGTGTCCATAAATTACACAAAGCTGGCTCTATTCAGGAAGAGAAATATCTAGCCTGGCTTGGTAATGTGGCTATGGTAAAAAAAGGTTAACAAGAAGTAGTAAATGTGTGTTGATTACCCTAACCTCAACGAAGTCTACCCTAAAGATTGTTTCTCTCTACCACAATAAACCAATTGGTAAATTTATATCCGCCACTCACTGCTGAGCTTTATGTACATCTTTTTTGGTTATAATTAGATCATGATGGAACCGAACGATTAGGTGCACACATTTGTTGTTAATGAGGTCTTGACCAAGTTACCGCCAGCGACACTCACCTAAAAAACCTAAGCTAAGTCTTAGGGACTTGATTAAGCTACCCCTAGACAACACACACCTCAAATACCTAAGTCCCACATGGAAATGCATTAACAAACAAGCTAAGTGTTGGGTACTTGACGAGCTACCCTTAGGCAACACTTAACTCAAAAATCTAAGTCCCACATGGAAACACTCTATCAGACGAGCTAAGTCCTAGAGACTCAATTGAGTTGTCCCTAGACAATACTCATCTCAAAAATCTAAGTCCCGTGTGGAAATGCTTTAAAAAACGAGCTAAGTCCTGGGAATCCGACTGAGTTGTCACCGATCAACACTTACCTAAAAAACAAATTCTCATATGGAAACACTCTAGCAAACGATCTAGGTCCTAGGGACCCAACGAGATGCCATTAATCGGTGTTTGCCTAAAAAATCTAAATACCGCATGAAAATGCTAATTGGAGGTTTTGTGTGTATATCTAACTAGAAAATAAAGGATATGGATAGAAATAGTTTTAGATGTGATGCACTCATGTTGAATTCGAATTGTTTGTAATTAAATCAATGACTAATATTGCATATAATTGCTAGAATAACTATGAGTTGCTAAAAGGAATTGATATGGAATATGGGGTTTCGATGTTTGATTTGCCACAATTAAGTATTGGTAGATAAGAGCTCAAACGATTGAAAGAGAACTAACGTTTATTTAGATGGTCTATTTTTATCTATATCCGATCTACATCTGTATCTTATATGTATCTTATCTATATCCGATCTGTAAGATATGTTTATAAGTAAAATTGTCATTTTCCATTTGCATATGTTTTTAACAAAAAGTCTGATTGAAATAGACATGAAATAGATGCCAAACCAATGAACTAAACACACCCTTAAGCTACTTTCAATAATGTATGATAACTTCAAAAAAATATATCTTAAAAAATTTTATGATAAACATTCAAGATAAGACAAACAACTACTAAAACACTTAATATACATCATAGGGACATCTTCTTATAAAATTTAACTGAAGAAAGCAATGAAAATCTAGTGTAACTTTACTTTAAGTAATCATGTTACTTGGATGACTTTGCCAAGTAATTGAAATTACATTACTGGCCCTTTTTGTAGTTAAGGTCTCTTGAGTGTTTTTTGGTGCCATTTTAAACTATTATTAGCACAGGACATCCTCTTTAGGTGATCGTTTGAACACAAAACCATACATGCTTTGTGACCATAGGTCTCGTTTAAATGGTCTCCACTTGCTAGTTTGAACAACTGATAGGAATCATGAAGGAAAAAATCTGTATGGGGATATCATGCCCACCATCACATTTGTGATCTAGGTCGTGAAGGTGATCCCCTCCCCCCACCACCCCCATCCCTCCCCCCATGCTGCTCGTGATTAGAGACATTATCATGTCATCATCAGAAAAAAGTCGAAACCATAGGAGATAACAAGAGCCATCACACCCGTGACACTGGTCGAAACTAGACAGATGATGGCCATGACTAATTTGTTTGTAAAGAAGAAATTGATCCCGATGGGATCATGGTCATGATCGATAAGGTGACATCCTCCCTTGTTTTATTGTTAAAAACTATTTGTTTCCTATTTTAGTTGTTTGTCTTGTGGTTTTCCATATTTGCCATTGCCTAACTTATGAAAGTATATAAGGGTTATTAGGGTTATGTTTAGAAAGAAGATAAACAGTTTTGGAGTTTTTGTCACCTTTGACAATTTGATATCTTTACGATTCTTAAACTTAGTTCTTGAATGAATTTGAGAGTTTTTCTTAACCTTTGTTGTCTTTATCAATCGTGCGTCATATCGATTGACCAATACAACTAGTTCAATCTTTTCTTGGTATATAATATCCTAGGAAAGAATCGTTCATATCCTTTATTTTCTTTTTATTATTAAAATCTACAAAAATCAAAATCATAAAAACACTTTATTGTGAAAGGTTATTTAACAGAAATCCATTGCGTAATTTTAACACAGATCCCATTCGTATCATCTTAGTATTAGAGCTTTGGTTCGCCACATAGAGGGTTGTGAATTGGTAAGATTTGATTTTCACATCCTGTTAAATTTAGTGTAGGTATATTATGAGTTTTAACAATTAAGGACATTTTCAAAATCTAGGGTTTTGTTTGAGATTATAATGATTGTGGAGATTTACATTATCATTTATTGTTGAATTTATGCCCCTGTAAGATGAAAGATTCAAGGAATGATATCTCAAGGCCTAAGGTAATACGATTTCCTGTCGGTGCTAATCCATCTATTGGAGATGAGGATGTGGAGGATTTGTTTCAAATGAAAATCTATGATAAGGTGTGACTGGCATTGTTATTATTAATCATGGTTTTCAAGTTAATATCGCAACAAAAGGTTTGGTGGATAGATTGAAGTTACCAACTACAACTCATCCATAACCTTACTATATTTGGTGGATGGATAGTGAGGAATTGCATTACGTCAATAAATAAGTTTGAGTGCCTATTTCTCTTCTAAATCAATATATTGATGAAGTTTTATGTGATGTATGTGTACTACTATCTCTCATGTTTTGCTTGGCAATCCTTAGGTGAGTGATAGAAAAGTAATATATAATGAGCAGTGTAATTGCTATTCTTTTAAGATAACTATGAAGAAAAGGTTAATACTTTCACTTGTGAGTTTGGATTAAGTTAGGGTTGTCAGGTTGGTGATGAATCCTCTTAAATGGAGTTAAAAGAAGACAATGTTATGGGAGATGTTAATAAGGAGGAGACGGGTGTTAAGGGGGATGTGCACTGTTGCAATGAAGAAGAGTCTTATACTTTTTTACCTGAATTGGAGCCACTTCTACTTACACCAGGAATTAATGAGCATTACAGGTATTTCCATGTTGATCTTCCTAAGGTTCACCCATCATATATTGATGCATTGATGGGGTTACCCATCATTGAAGATTGGTGTAATATTATTATGCCCATGAGACCATATGAGTTGTTACCCATCATTGAAGATTGGTGTAATATTATTATCCCCGTGAGACCATATGAGTTGTTTGTAGAGATTCATTGGAGTCTTTTTGATAGTTACATCTATTGGAGTAGTGTTCTATTGTTTTGTAGTAATATTGTAGAATGTGTAGCGGTGTATGCATGGTTTGCACATGAGTTTAATACTACTCCAAAATGTGTTGACTTACTAAAGTAGAAAAATCATCCATGACACATTCCTCATTATTGGCTTTAGTATCGAGATATTCTATTTATTGTGGGGGATATATGGTTTTGCTTGATTGTATGACAAAATATTTGTGGCTAAAGATAAGGTGTTTGATGTTAAATGAAGTGGATATGTAGTGACTAAAGTAGATTCAATGTTGCATGGGAAGAGCTTGAGTTTTGTTATGTGTTTATCTATGGAAAATTAGTCAGAATCAACTTAAGACTAGAAGATACTTGTCAAATGAGTTCTTATCCTCATGTTCACAAGATTTTAGTTGATCGAGTTTATGATGAGTGGTATGACTTTTTTGGAAGCTATTGATTATGGGCATCGAATATGGTATAGTATGGTTGAGAATGTTTAGGTTGATGTTGAGATACCTTGGGAATTATATTTCAAAAGACGAATTGCAAATCGAACATTAGAGAAAGTTCATGGATCGAGTATTGCTAGGAATTTTTATTTAACTATGTTTGGGTTCTATAAGTTTATTTTTTATTTAGGTGATTACACTTTCAAAGATTTGAGGACAAATCTTCATGAGCTTAGGGGATATGATAGTAACCATGAAGGATAAATTATGCACAAAGATATCACGCCCGCCATCACACTCGTGATTCAAGCCATGATGATGATTGCCCCTCTATGCCACCCGTCATTAAGGATGTTATCATGTCATCATCAAAAAATTTGGAAGCCAGAGGAGTAGCGAACAACACCACACCCATGACGCCGACTATAACTAGACAGATGACGGTCGTGGCTAGTTTGTTTGTGAGGAAAAAAGTGATCCTAATGGGATCACAACCTATGTCATGGCCATGATCAACAAGGTGGCTCTCCTATTTTGCGTTGTTAAAAACTATTTGTTTCCTATTTTAGTTGTTTATCTTGTGGTTTTCCATATTTGCTCTTGCCTGACTTGTAGGAGTATATAAGGTTATTAAGGTTATGTTTAGAAAGAAGTTAAGAAGTTTTTGAGTTTTTGCCACCTTTAACAAGTGGATATCTTTGTAATTCTTGAACTTGGCTCTTGAATGAATTTGAAATTTTTTTTCCTTAATCTTTATTGTCTTTATCAATTATGTGTCATGTAGATTAATTAATACAACTAGTTCCATCTTTTCTTGATGTATAATATCATAGGAAAGAATCTCTTATATCCTTTATTTTATGTTTATTATTAAAAACTACAAAAATAAAAATCATAAAAACACTTCATTGCTAGACGTTATTTGAGAGAAACCTGCTATGTAATTCCAACATGAATCCCATATGTATCAATAACATACCTTATCTTGTATTTTCTAGATAAACAACAACCTTTAGCAGTCGCGTCATGTGTTTCTTAAACACTGGTTAGTTTTTTATTTGACTTATCTCACTCTTTAGCCTTGGTTTAGCTACTTTATTTATGGTTCACATCATCTCCTTGGGATTGTAGAAGATTCAATCTCAAGTTTATACCCTACAATTTCATGAAATTTGAAATTCTAAGAGTGATAAAGAATTTTCTTTATCCTTTATTTTTCTTAACCTAGGCTAACCAATCCCACCTAATTTCCTCAAGGCATATAGGTAGCAAAGTAAAATTTTTGTCATTCTTATAGAAGGGTAAGTATTCTAAAGCCATTATATAATGTGAGCCCATTAAATTGCCATAACCTCCTTAAGATCACATGAGTTGCATTCATTGTGACAATATCACATAGCATCTCATCAACATTTTTCCCATAAAGCAAAGGAATCTTAACCTATTTATGGACACATGCTCTTCCTTCGTTTGAGTTAGTTAATGATACATTGATTAGGAGGTGTCACGATAGAGAGCCTTAAGTTTTTCCATAAACTCAACCAATACTTGTAAACCCCTAGATTTTATAATGATTCTTGAGTTCAAACCTCAGATCTGGAAGTCAATCGGAAACCCTAGTTAATAAAAACCTATGCCAAAACCCTAAAGTTTAGATCCGGCAATTCCCCACTCTCAAACCTTAGACAACGAAAGTGAGTTAGTGGTCTACAATAGTTCGTAATAATATAGGAAAGCTTAAATATATCAGATTCGCCAATTTTTTGTGTCTTTCGAATCCGAACGGGATCAGTTTTCGAAAAATCATGCTTGGGAACACCGGATGATAAAAATATTTCATTTATACCATTAGACTCATAATAATAAAAAAAATCCACAAATATCAGTTTTGTAATTTTTCGATAGCTAAAAATTACATATATTGTATTTATACGCGTATTTTCTTTACTAATGATAACTTATTAGTCTTGTTTACTATTCATTTTACTTATTTACTATTCACATATCTCTACTTTTTCTTACTACCTATTTTTACCACCTATATACCTATTTTCTTACTTTTTACTTTTCCAATACAACTTATATCAAATCTTATCTTATATATTAATTATTTTCTTACAAAAATACAAACAAAATCAACTCACTCCCTCTCTCCTCCCCTTTAGAACCAGTGCCTCCCCTCTCTCTCACATCTTTAATTTACTTTCTTTTCAATTTATTTTATTACACTTAATTTTCCTCCATTCTCAACTATAAATACTCCCTCTCCCTCTCCCTCTCCCTCTACTTCTTTTACACCTTCATTTCATATAACAAAACTCTCTCAAAATCTCTCCACAAATCCTCTCCAAACTTTCTCTCTACCAAAACTCTCTTTCACAAATTCTTCACAAAAATACTTCACTATACACAAACTATCTACCACATACTACCAACCACATAATACGCCATTCATCTATCATTTTCATACTACACAAACACTTTAGGTAAACTTCTTTCAACTATTTAGTTTACCTATGTCATGTTACGTAGCATGACCATGGTGTTGTTTTAAAACTCATATGAGTAGTAAAAGCAACAACATACTCATGTTTCGTTCTTGCACGTGCCAATAATTCCGATTTTTATTTTATTATTATGATCATATATGTTATTATTGTTGATTATTATGCTTCTAATCTAACTCTATATCTTATTAAGTATATGTATATCTATATCTATATTCCTTAGAACCTAAATGCTCACTAACTTTTACTAACTTGCTTTATTACTATAATTGCTCTTATTATTGCTTTTCTTTTTCTTTTTCTTTTTCTTTTTCTTTTTGGACTAAGTCTCAGGATGCCTTGGTGAAGCTAAGGTTCCCAATACTTGATCGGGTTGCCTTGATGAAGCTAAGGCTCCTAATGTTTGACCGGGTTACCTTGATAAAGCTAAGGTTCCCAGTACTTGATAATATTATCTTGCTTATTATTATTAATTTGCTTCTTATATATTTTCATTATTTTCCATACTACATGCTCGTGTACATGCATCATCATAATGATCTTGTCTCAACAAAAATTTAAAGTAGACTTTTTCTTAATAAAGAAAAGAAAACTAAACTCTTTTAATATATAACTCTATGTCTAAATCAAGATTTTGTTAGCAAACCTATAGGAAAATTATTCCACAATCTCTTTTCAAACTTATCAAGATTTTTCTTAAATAACAATAAAGATAATTTCATAAAAGAAATTAACAAACAAAATGAACATTTTCTTTGATAGTAAATCACATAAAGTTTATCAAACTTAGTATAAATGTTTTCTTGGTAAACAAATTTTTCATAAAAAGTTTACTTGTAGGATTTATACTAACTCCATAATAATTATAACCAAAAAACAAAACTAGTTTTCAAAGTTAAGATAAAAATTAACCCTCTAATTTATAAACCTACATAGAAAAAAAAAAGATTTCCAATTATCTACATGATAAACTCATTTTCAAAGAAATAAAAAGATATATATATTATATATATATGATAAGTTCAAAAACAATGGATTTTATCAATAACTTAAAAAGATGATTTATTTTCAAATAAAATCGTAAAGGAAATTAAAAGACTAAGTGTTATAAATAAAATTTAAGGAGTTAATAAATAAGAAACATGAGAAGAAAGAGACTTAATTATCAAAACCACTTTAAGGATCAATCTATAACTCAAAATAGATTATCAACAACTTAATGAAGTTCTTGGAAACTTTTTTTTATCACTAGAAGCAAATTTATAAGCGACCAAAATTGAGGCAAAATTTATGTTTTAGAAAAGAAATTCGAAAACAAGTAAGAATATACTTGTTTACAATAACTTATGAAATTATAAAGTTTCTCCAAAATACTTAGAAAAGGATTTGCTAAATTTAAGTTTTCATCACCTTTAGGATGAATTGATTTACGAAAAATAATTGTTGAGACAACACTATTAGAAACTTACATATAATATGATCTATAATAAATACTCAAAGGATTTTTCACATATATCCATATCTATATTTTTTGCTAAAAGGATTTTGAATGAAGATGACTGTTCGAAAGCTGGGATTTTCGTTTTGGTTTTGTACCATGACTTTAAGGAAGCCAAAAGACCTTTATGTAGAAAATACCCTTAGAAATGAATAGATCTTTTCGATTATGTAGAAATTGGTATATTATATGTGAAATTCCGAGTTAAAATAAGCAAGTGTGACCATTTTAAATTGGAATTTCCCTCTATGCGAATTTTGACGAACCTAGTAAAATAGAATTACAAGTTTAAGTAGAACTTCTAAGAAATACACATTTTGTGTATTTCTCTTGTTTAGATGACGTGGAGACCAAGTTCCCATGTCCCGAGGATTCCCTGTGTCACGCCCCGAAGGGTACCCTAAACGTGGCAGTCCGCCACATATAATATCAAGGCTTAAGAATGGCTACCTTAGTCATGCGAAAGCCTTAGTATTATATGTAAGGCGTCTAACACGGTAATAGGAGACGCTTTTGGGAAGCATAGTTTAAGCAAGTAAAGATAAACATACAAGAATCCAGAAATAAAGATATCATATCATAAATAACCAAAGGTCTGTTACATAATTTCTTAGGGGCATACCCCCGCTAATCCCATGGATCGTGATAAACTTTATAACATCCAAAATACTACATTAAAGATTTCAAAGGAATTCTAATCTAAGTCTTCGAGTAGATTTCCTCCAAAAGCTTCAATATATAAAACTACACGGATACGGGAACCTCACAAAAATAGGTGTTCCTGAGAATACAAATATCTATAGGGGTGTAAGCTTATGGGCTTAGTGAGTAAATCCCAAAATTCATACTCGAAGAAAATTATCAATCAAGTTTATTATTCAAACATATGAAATGCAACAACCACGTGAGCATACAAGACATATGACTTTCCGGGAATCATATGTTGAATGAATTACGCCCTTCATTCGGGGTTGGGTATTCAGGCCAATTACAGCCACAACTTTTAAAAACTTTTATAGATCTTACCGGCTCCTATACGCCATCAAAACTGTAGTTATTACAGGCTCCTACTAGCCACCAATTTGTAGTTTTTACCGGCTCCTACTCGCCACTTACATGATATACCGGTTATGTCTACCACCACTATTATACACTTGTCCCACCAATTGTATAGTAGTGAATGCAATGTGACTCAACATATGAAGTGCATGAATAATTTCTTTAATTAAAGTCTAGTAGTTACATTTAACTTCTTTCAAGTGATCAACCAATTTCAAACAATTCAAGATATTAATGCACATACAACTTTATTACAAACAAATTGAGTTTCGATATACTTAGTATTCCTTCAACATATTATCATACACTTCTTTTTTATTTTGCCTAAATTCTAGTGCAACTAATTTTACAAGCACAATCGAGAGTATGAGAAAATTAACGGAAAGTAACTCACTCGGCCATGATGACACCTTTCTTGAATTGGATGGGTCGTTCGGAATTTCCACTTAATCGTAGTAATCCTCGGGATACGAACAATCTTCCTCGTGATTATCTAATCAAGAAGAATACCCAAAATGAGTATTTCATGAAATTCTATCTTGAAGATTCTAAACTTTCCTTAAAATCGTGGTAAAATCGTATAAGGGGAAATTCCAACTTAAAATGGCCATAACTTGCTCATTTTAACTCGGAATTTCGCGTATAATATATCGTTTTCTACCTACTCGAAAAGATCTACGCATTTCTAAGCTTATTTCCATAAAACTAAGTCGTTTGGTTCCGAAAAGGTAGCGACCAGATTTGCCACGAATTTGCAAACACTTGTTTTCCTTCTTGTAAACAAAGCTCATTTGAAAAGATAAATATTTCAATTATTTTGTAAACTTTTGAAAGGTATATATATTTGTAATGACTCATAACAAATGTATGAAGTAAATGAAGTTGTCTCAACTTATAAAAAGTAAGGTTTTAAAAGACTTTGAACTTGAGATTCTATTGAATATTTATTTTACTTTTGAAAGATCTTGAGTTTATTGAGATGAATTTCTTTTCTAATTTTAATCTTTCTTTAAATTCTTAAGGTGTGGTTTTATTTTCAAAACTTGGATTCAAAAAGTAATAAAATGACAATTTTTGTTTCTTGTAATGATTCCAAAAGAATATTTCTTGATGAAAGATAAGTTTTATAAAACCTTTTGTTTATGTAAGAAAAAATCATTTCCAAGCATGTTCATGAGTTTTTAGGAATCTATTTCCTATTCTTATTTAATAAGAACCTTTAGTTTTAGAAAGACACTTCCTCCTCTATTTTTGTTGAGACAAAAACATTATGTTCATGCATGAATGAATCATAACTATAGAAATATAAAGAACATAATAACTTGAAAGCTTAAGTAATAAAGTAAATCAAGTATTGGGACCTTAGCTTCATCAAGGTACCCCGGAACTAAGAAAAGACTAGTTCCGAAAAAGGAAAGAATTGTTTTGACTTGATGAGGACAAGTCTAAGACTAGAATGACTAGTCTTAAAATCAACTTGAAATTAAATAAATTGCAATGAAGTAAATAAATTGCATGAAAGATAAATATTATAAGACAATGAGCTTTATGCTCAATAATATATATAGTTATATAGATATATTAGATAGTAAAGAACATAAAAGAAACATAAATGAACATAGAGGAATTATGTTTATGAACAAAAACAAAGTATGAACCTAATGTTGCTTTCTTAACCTTCATGGTTTTAGAAAACACACACTAAGCTCATACTAAGTAGATGAACATGAAGAATTCTTGAGAAATTTCTTACCTAAAGAAAGCTAAACTAAGGGGACTTCTTGAAAGAAATTCTTAAGAGAATTTGGAGAGAAATTTTTGTAGAAACTTTAGAGAAGAAGAGGTGTGAAAGAAGTGAAGGTATGAAGGGGTATTTATAGGAAAATATGGGAGATTATTTGTGTTAATTAATAAATGAAAACAAAACAAATGGATGCATGAAGGGGTGTGGCCGGGCTAATTGGGTGTATGGAGAGAGAGAAATTATTTTTTTGTTATTTTGTTAATTAAAAGTAAGAAATGAAATATGTGAAGTTGTATTGAAAATGAAAATGTGTAAGAAATAGGTGTATAGGTTGTAAGAGTAGGTTGTAAGAAAAAGTAGAGATAGATGAATAGTGTAGAATAATAGAAAATAGTGTAATGTAAAAGTAAACATTACAATTTAATACTGATAGTAAGAAAATACGCGTATAAAAGCAATATCTGATATTTTTAGCTATCGAAAAATTATGAAATTGATATTTTTGGAAATCTTATATTTTTACGAGTCTAATGGTATATTCGGAATATTTTTCCTATTCCGGGCTTCCGGACACGTTTTTCAAGAACTATGTCCGATCGGGTTCAAAGGACACTTGAATTTTGAAAAACAGATATTTTTATAAAACCTATAACTATTACGAACTATTATAGCTAATCTTTCCAACTTCGTTTTCTAGGGCTTGAGAAAACGGCAATGCCGGACTTAAGCGGTTACGGTAAACTAGGGTTTGGTTGACTCTAGAAATCCGGTTGACTTTCGTTTTGGTTTTAAACTATAATTCGAATCCAAAAATTTTGGGGATTTACACCCTAAACTAGAAGTATCCGCACAAATGGCCGAGTGAGTTTATTTCTTACATATTTTGCACCTATGATTTTGCTTATAAAATTAGTAGCATTAGAATTAAGAAAAGATAAAAATGGAAAATACATGTGCTTTACATACTTGGTTGCAATCGCAATTAAGTATATCGAGGTGGGAATTATTTATAATGAGTGTTTGATCTAGCGTTCTACAAATTCTATGATCACCCAAAATATTTAATTATGCCATGAATACTTAATTAAAATGTTAATGCATGTTATCGGGTGAGTTCATTGCATTTATTACTATATCTTTGGTAGGACAAAGAATTGGTAAGGAGATTCATAGAGTTCGTAAATTCTATAAAGCGACGAGACATCGTCCGGATCAACAAGTAATGAGAAAACATATGAATAAAACATACTCGGCAGCTATATAGTGGCTCATAAATAAACTACAAATAAGTTGGATAATATTTTTTTTTTAAAGCAAGGAAGTGTTAAAACAAGAACTATCAAGAAATTATATGTATGATAGTGGCCGTACGGTCTGGAACACCTAACACCGAATGGAGGAGTAAATCCATTCAACATATGGTTCCTAGAAAATCATATGTATTGTTTGCCCACGTGCTTGTGCATCTCATATGGTTGCTTAAATAAACTTGTTTTATTATTATATGTCGAATATTTAATTGTGGAAATAAATCTCACTAAGCATGTAGCTTATACCCTCATAGATATCTTTTGCAGTTATTGTAAACCCCTAAAAATTTCACAATTCTTAGAAAATAATCCTAAGAGTCAAACACCGGAATCGAAACCCTCAAAATCGAGCCAAGTTAAAACTTAATTCTAAATAAGATCAAAAACGAGATTTCTTAATCGAGAAAAAGAGAACCTTCAAAATATAATAGAAAATCCAACTATAGGTTAAATCAACATCCGTACATCAATTAAATCACCTATCGATTCCTAACACGCAATCAAGACAATATATCCAAATAACGCTTGACAACGAAATACTAAGATCTTAATCCCTCGGTGAATTTTGGAATAAAAATTTTCAATTTTTACCAAAAGTCAAACTGAGTCAACTCGTAACACTAGACACGGTTAAACGATCCCGAGAACTGAAAACTATTATATAATCACAAATAAAATAAGATAAACCATAGATATCGAGCTAAAAATATAAAACGGTCAAAACTTCAAAATTATATAATCTTACGAATAACTCAACAAAACCGAAAGTCAAATCGGAATCCTAAAAGTCAATAAAGCTTATAACAAATCCTAGTGTTTAAGATCCGGCAATCCCATGCTATTAAACCCTAAACAACGAAAAAAATAATTGCTGACGATAGTTTGTAATAATATAGGAAGCTTAAAAATATCATATTCGCAAATTTCTAGTGTCCTTCAGATCCGAACGGGATCAGTTTTCAAAAATCAGCCTCGATACACCGGACGGCAAAAATATTCTGTAAATACCAATAGGCTCGTAAAAATATAAGGTTTTCAAAAATATCAGTTTTAGAATTTTTCGGTAGCTAAAAATTACATATATCGCATTTATACGCGTATTTTTATTACTATCGGTATTTTAATTGTCTAATTTACCATTCATAGTACTTTTTACTATTCATTACTATTCCTCTCTTTACTTTTTCTTACTACCTATTCTTACACTTACATACCTATTTCTTACAATTTTATTTTCCCATAAAAATTCTACACCATATATTACTAAACTTTCTCACACTTTTCTTCTAAAATTAATTTTTAATCAAATTTCTCTCTCTCCCCTTGATGTTGCCGTCCACTCCTCCCTCTCTCTTCATCTTCATTTAATTTTTTTTAATTAATCTAATTATATCTATTTTTCACTCCAAAATTCTATAAATACCCCTCTTCTCCTTCATTCTTTCACATAATTCATTTCACTACCAAAACTCTCTCAAAATCTCTCCACAAATCCTCTCTTTAAGATTTCTCTCTACCAAAACTCTTTAAACGATTCTTCAAAAATCATTCCTTATACATAAACTATCTACTACATATCACTACCCACATAATACCTCCTTTCATCTACTATCTTCATACCACATAAACACTTTAGGTAAACTTCTTTCAACTATTTATATACCCATGTCATGTAACTTAACATGACTATGGTGTTGTTTTGAAACTCATATGAGTAGTAAAAGCAACAACATGTTCATGTTTTGTTCTTGCACATGAACATCCTATTTATTATGTTGTTATGTTGATTTTATTATTCTTATCTAACTAATATATTGATGTATTTACATATAATCTTTAGAGCATATAAATCCACTTGTTTTTTTTTAATTTCATGCTATTTCTTTAAGACTAGTCTTTATATCTTAAAGTTGTCCATATCAAGTCAAAACAATCTTTTCTTTATTTTCTTTATTCTTTTGGGACTAGTCTATTCTTAGTCCCGGGATGCCTTGATGAAGCTAAGGCTTCCAATACTTGACCATGATACCTTTATGAAGCTAAGGTTCCTAATACTTGATATTTTTTTATCTTGCTTATTATTATTTGTTTCTAGTATTTTCTCATGTTCTTATTATTTTACATGCTCATAATACTTACATCTACACAATGATATTGTCTCAACTAATTTAAAAAGTAGAATTTTACCTTATTAAAGGAACTTAAAACTAAATTTTCAATTATGTGAGTTGTCACAAATTAAGGAAGTTATTATCAACAACATAGAAATAGAGTAATACAAGTTTTCTCAAGTTTTTCTCAAATAACAAAGATAACTTTACCAAAGAAACATAAGAAATGAATATTTTCTTTGTACATTATGGTAACCTAAGTTTTAGTAAAATAATTTATTAATATTCAAAGTTTTCATAAAAAGCTTAAGAATAAACTCTTTTTAACTCCATAACAAAACTAAGAAACAAACTAGTTTTCAAAGTTAAGATGAATTCGACCCATAAAGTTATAAACCACTTAGAAAAATAATGATTTTCAAGTTTCTAAAGAAGAAACTTATTTTCAAAGAATATAATGAGATAAGATTAAAAACAAAGGATTTTATCAATAAAGATGATTATTTTCAAAGGAAATAAAAGAACAAGTTTTTAGAAAACAAAAACTTATATTTTAGATAATAAATATAAGAAACAAGACTCATTTTCTAAGACCATTCTAAATACAAATTTATAAATAGGCTTTCAACAACTTAATACACTTTTGATAAATTTAATCTTTTTATGAAAAACTAAGGTTAAAGGAAAAATTTATTTGTTTTTGGAAAAAGAATGAAGAAAATAAAATAAAAATATATTTATTTATAATAACCTATGAAAATATAAAGTCTTTCTAAATACTTGAAAAGAAATTTATTAAGATAAGTTTTAACACTTTAAAAAGAATTGTTTTATAAAATAAATTGTTGAGACACTACCATTAGAATTTTTGCATATAAAGTGAGTTTATTTATATACTCAAAGGATTTACCAATTATGTGTGTATATATATATATATCTATATTTTTACTAAAGGATTTTTGAATGAAGTTGAGTTAGAAAATGGTAAAAATCTAGCAATATTCGTTTTAAATCTGTACCCAATTTTTTCGGAACCCAAATGACCATATATGACAAAGATAACCTTAGAAATGGAATAGATCTTTTCGAATAAGTAGAAAACGGTATATTATATGCGAAATTTCAAGTTAAAATGAGCAAGTTAGGACAATTTTAAATTGGAAATTTATTCTATACGAATTTGACAACATAGTGAAATAGAATTAGAAAGTTTAAGTAGAATTTCTAAATACTTATCCCGGGAATTTCTTTTATCTAGGTGACGAAGGATACGAGATTACCCTTCCTGAGGATTACTACGACTAAGAAGATCGCGAAATTGACTAGTGAGTTATTCCTCTTAATTTCATTACCTTGCTCGTGCTTGTAAAGTATAGTATTAGCATACTAAAAAAAATATAAAAATTGATATGTATGGGAATTCAGGGATATGCATATATGTGATTCTTTGTTTATACGTGAAATGAGAATTAAGAATATCGCAACTCAAACTACTTGTTTTAAGTGTTTTTGTTTATTTACTTGTATGACTGTTTATTTGCTAAATTGATCGATCGCCCTTAATAAACCATAATAAGGTTTGCTTATGAAAAATAAAACGCTTACACATAGCATCCATCGAGTCACATCTCTTTCGGAAGGTGCTACTCCTAGCGTACAGTTGGATTGGCTGTTATCATGCTATGACGGGCCATGTTCCTTTCTAGAGAATCCAAATCACCGGGGGAATGCGACTCTAGATTCGGAAGCTAAGCCAACCGAACACTTTGGGTGGGGACTTAGGGACTAGCAGTAGAAGATTGAGGTCTTCATAACCGATTCCCTAACCTTCGATACGGAGGGGTAAATTCGTTCTTATACGGTTTCCGGATAACTATATATATTTGTGTAAGCATGTGATTGTTGAAGTGTATGCATATCATATGTGTGAAAATTTAAATGAACTTGTTTGAAAACATGGTGAAATGAAAAGGAATATTTCACTAAGCTAGTTGTAGTTTATACCCGTATAAATTTTGTTGAAACAGGTATACCCATGGCTTAAGTTGAGGATCATGACATTAAGGAAGTCATAGAAGGATGTTAAGCTTCTATGAAGGAAATGGAAACATAAGATGAAGTAATTTTGTAAGGTTCTTTAAATGTAATGCATTCTATGTTAGTATTTTGGAGATTCTAAGATGTATATTTATTTGAAGACAATAAAGGGATACACCCCTAAGAATTGTAATTTAATATGTTTATGTTTTATGATAAGTATTCTCTTTGTCTTGTTACTCATTTATTATCAACATAAATCGCGTTACTCTGATGTTCCTTTGGTTGTGATTTACGCCTTGTACATGATATGGAAGCCTTCGCGGACTGAATAGTCATTCCTAGGCTTTAATATTGTGTACGGTGGACTGCTTTTAGGAACCCTCGGGGCGTGACAGTTATCGTATCTTTGGTTGGAACCAAAAGGTTATTTTACCCAGGTAATGCCTTCAAGCTAAGATCTCATGGATAGAAGTGTAAGCTAGAAATAGATATGGATTCCAAAAGAAGTTTCAAAAATATAAAATCGTTTTATGATAGACTCTTTATCAGACTTGGTTATCTTTTATAGGGAACGCATTTTAATGTTGTAAAGACTCCTTAATAGTTTTGTTATGAATTTGGTTGTATTGTTATGATTTATTTTCTTAATTACTATTGTGTATAACTGCTTAAACGGCACAATCCAAAGTTTGGTCCACTATGATCGTGAAAGTGTGCCTTACACTCGATATCGAGACTTTTGGGATGACTAAGGTTGTCATACTTAAGCCTTAATATGAGTGTGGCGGACTGTCGTGTTTAGAATACCCTTTGGGGCGTGACAAACACACATTAATGAAGCTATCATTATGAATGCTTATTATATGAGTCTTCCCTTGAATAAAGAACTTAGTAAGAAATAATTTTTCTTTACATCTAGGTTAACTTTTGTCTACGCACTCAAAGCTTTATTGACTATTATCGACATTACCAGTCCCCTCTGGCTTTCAAATTTAGTCATCATTTTGTTACTTTTAAATAGCGGTTGATTCTTATTCTCTTCATCACACTCCATAATCATCTAAACTTTGTCCCTTTAATCATTTTTATTCTCTTACTAGAGTAGTAACATGCTACATGACCAAACCCAAGATATTTGAAATATTTCACATATCAACTTCTTCTATCTACACTTGTTCTAGAGTTTTAGAGTCAATGTTCTTCTTATTACTCAGCTCTCTTCTCTCTTTCCCTTCCTTAATAGGTCGCTTTTCTTCAATTTGATATTATAGTGATCTTTGCCCTTTGTGCTTCTATTTTCATTGTTGAACATGATGTATTTTAGGAGACAAAAAAAAAAGTCAATCACATGAATTGCTAAAATTTTTAGTGTATTTTTGTAAGAAAACCTCGTGTAAAAAATTGTACAATTTATGAGAATTTCCATACTATGTTTCAAACGGCCAAACCAATCAGCTTAGGTAAAAAGTTTCCATTTAAACAATAGGTTAGAAGTATGAACAGTTCCTTATTTTGTAAGAGGTAATGGGATGACCCTCCAAGTATTCTAATAACATGCTTTAACTAAGTTGTTATGACTTCTGCAATTTACATATTGGGTAAATTACACCGCATTAGCCGTTGCATATCGTAGCAATTATAGTGTATTGACGAAATGTGCTATGAATTACTCTAGAGACTCATCACTTTCATATCTATTCAAGAGAGTCTTAAATTAATTATAATAATTTTCAAGCTCTTTTTATTTTGCCTCATTATTTGTAGTTGTAAGAGAATTTTTACTTCTCTTTTGTAGTATCCTAACCTAATTTTCCAATCCCGATGTTGTAATAACTTATCCACTCCTCTTTTAATTCTTTTCTAATGTGCCCAAGGTTGGAATCACCAGACAATCAATTCTAACAATAAGAAGTTGAACACATGAATCTAATTCTTGAACCAAACAATAGGATAAACCCTAAACTCTTAACCAGATATGATGCACCAACAAGAGATTAATCCTACCAAGGTCTTTCTTGTATTAACGCATAACAAATTCCAATGTTGTCTCTCCCCCAATCCAACAGATTGATAAGAGTATGGAAATTAGAGAGAAAAGACTCCAATTAGGTTAAAAATTTGCAAAAACTGTCAAGATCTAATTACAAAGGGTATTTATATTAGTTCCCCAAAAGAAAGGAAAAATACATATCAACATTAATAAATATAAATTAAAAGACAAAATAACTAATTGATAGGAACACCGCCGGCCTTGAGAAGAGTGCCACTGGCCTTCAACTGCTTCGTTTGCTGTGTTTTCTTGGTATACAGACAAGTGCATTTCATTGAAATTATAACACCCATACAAAGAAAATGAAACAATTAAGCGCACTTCGTCTGGTTCCATGTTGTCTAATAGAACCCGTAATACAAGATTCTGCATCCTTTAGCTCTGGCTTTGGTAATTGGTCCTATAACTTGAGTAGCCTGATTCCCATCATATTCTCTATAGTATTTTTTTTCCCCTTATCCTTTTGCCTTTGTTGATGTGCTGGAAATCTATCCTATACACTTTTTATACCTCTAAATTTGGCCAATTGATTTAATCACATCCAAGTTTGATACTTATAAACCCCTAGATTTTTTGGTACTTAGAATAGAACCTTAGAGCCAATACCGAAATCAATAACCTAAACTCGATTCAAGTTAAAGCCGAAACTCTAGAAACCCTGGACGAGATCAAATAAAGAATCCATAACTTTAAGATATCAGATGATTTGAACAAAGCCTAAAACCCCAAATTAAGTAATTTAGCAAATATGTATCACCGTCAAAACAATTTCATAGACTATAACCAAATCGATCCAGTTCAACCTTAAACCAAGAAAACCCTAGAATCGATCCGAACCAATCACAAGTCTAGGAAACCTAGACAATGTTAGATAAGTCAAATAACCCTAAATATCTAATTAGTATAATGAGAATAAGAAAATCCTAAATACTAAACCTTAAGAAAATGAATACCTTCGAAGACAAAACAAAAAGTCAATAATCATTCGAATGGAAACCCTATGCTAAAAAATTCGTCTATCTAATCTCTAATTCACAAATCGAGATAATACATATATCGAGTAATATTTCAAAATAAAATAATAGGAAATAATTTCCTATAATATAGTATTAACTTATCAAGTCAAAAATTCATTAGTTAAACTAAATTGCTTTTGTGCCTAACCACCAGCATGTAGATTAAGATAATATCACAAATAACAATTAACAATAAAATTTTAAATCCCTAGATATTACCATAACCTTATAAGTAGAACCTTAGAATGATAACAGAACCAGAACCCCAAAGTAAAACCAAGTCAACTTTGGAACCTAGAAACCCTAGACTCGATTAGAGAGTTTCTAAAACCCTAAATATTGAAAAAATTATAAAATAGAATAACCCATATTACAAATAGGATATGTGGTATATACCTAAAATGATCGATTTGCCAAAAGTTCAATCGTTTCAAGCGTTTAAGAGATCAGTTTCTATATCACGAGATCGACACACAAACGAGATAAAATATTTCAACAAACAATTCATACTAGAAATATATTAAGATATTCATAAAATATCAAATAAATTTATCAACCCATAAAAATGCCGATCATAGCTTTTAATGTGTATTTTTATTTATATCGATAATTTATTTGTCTTATCTACTATTCATGACTATTATTCCACTCTACTTTTGTTATACTCTTACAAATCCATAACTTTTTATTACACATATCAAATCACCATGCTTTATTACGTTGTTTTTAATACTTTTTCTTCTTAAATTTTATTTTATTTCATCTCTCTCCCCCTTCAAAAGTGGCCGATATCCCATCCCCACCCCTAATTCTTCCTCTAAACTATTTCCTTTTCCAATTTTTTCATGCATTAATTCACTATTTTTCATTTATAAATACCACTTCCCTTCCTCTCTTCTTTCACACTTTTCTTACATATAACAAAACTCTACCAGATTCTCTGATCAACTTTCCACTCTAAAATTTCTCTAAAACTTTCCTCTCTAAACTTTTCTTAGACTTTCTTTCCCTCTTTCACCCATACATAAAATTTCATTTCTTGTTTTAGATAAAATACTAAACGCCCTCTTCATTTAAATCATAAATATTGTTGCATGACATGAGTATGTGTATGTCTCCATACCATCCATGTAAATCTCCATGATGTATAATGTTAGGGAATAGAAATAAAAGGCAATACATTTAGATTCATGTCACAATGTTATGTGATCCGCTAAAAATGTTTTTGAATTTCAAAAGCAAATTCTCTAGCAAGTGTACTAGATTGAATCAAATAGTAGAGTGTTGAGTGAGTATCGTTCCCACAAGGAAAGCTTAAATACCAATTATTATTGATTCAAATTAATATTTAGGCAATGTAATTCAGATTAATTAATAAGTTATACTAATTACCTACTTTCTAATTTAAGTTAATCTACTCAACTAAGTTTTATAATAGAAATTTATATAACCCAATAGTGAGAACTAGGATCAAATCCCAATATTTGCTAATCAAATTGAACTAACGTTATTATAATAATTAGATTCAAGAAAATTCAAGTGAAACTAACATGATTTAAAACTTTTTCCAAAGTTCTTAAAAATCTTTATAAACCTTAAAACAATCTAGTTGCTTCCACTACTTAGATTATCAAAGGAATCAACTTTAACAATTATGAATCTCCCAATTTTATAATTTTCTAATGACCTAAATCAAAATTTTCCCTAGTTCTTTAGTTCAAATCCAACTTAAATCATTGCATTAGTTACAACAAAAGTTTCTAAATGGAAATAATATCTCAGCTTTCGCATTTAGATATTAAAACTCAATTATTAATTCCAACGAAATCAGATGTTTCTCCTGATTCAACTAATTTCTCACTTGCCAAGATCCTCCCGAATACAAGGCTCATTTCAGGAATCAAACAAGAATTTTTACATGATTCTAACAACCAAATATCATTAATTCAACAATCATTTTAGCAAATCTGGTTTTAATCACGTTCTCACCATACAAGATTTAGCACAACATAATAATTACAACTAATAACATGATAATTATCACCACTGAGTACATATTTATCATCAAAAATAAAATAATACTCACTTAACTAAAAATAGATCCTAGAATTTAGAATTCAAATCGTACAAAGTGTCTCAAACGTACTGTTTAAGTCTTCTACAATTAATCACGAACAAATTTATGCTAGATCTACTCTAGGGAGTTATATCTATGTATCTACTCTCTATTTTCTCTCTATTCTAAAAAAAACTAAGAACTCTGAACTCTTCTTGCTTTTCCCCCCTATTCATATCTTTTTAGTACAGAACAAATACGAAAATTTTTTCAACTGCCAACATAAACACCAGCAGTTTCTTTTCCTACACCGGTGGTGTAGAAAGCCAGCATTAAAGAAATGCAATCTGTATAATTGAGAGCATGTTTCAATGCCGGCGGTGTAGGCTCAAAATTTGCAGATGTAAGATGAATTTGCAAAGGCCGCATTTCATCAATGAACACTGCCAGCATTTAACAGCAGTGTTAAAAACTTTGCTTCTGTGGAGTTCATAAAGGCCGGCGGCATTGATTCAAATATTTGCCCGTGTTGCAACATTTTCGCCTTATTTGCTATGTTCTTCACTGATTCTTTTCCCAATCACTTATAAATCCTTTCATGACCTGTTTTAGCACAAATAAACTCATCAAAGCACCAAATCATCATATTTATATCCAAAAATTTACACAATTAAGCATCAATTGGAGATGAAAAGTGTATACATTTTGGATTTATCATTATGTTTATGTCCGTGTTCATAATATGTTTATTTTATTCATGTTGCTAACTTAACTTTCTATATGTTGATATATATGTAGTAACTATAATTTTTAGAGCTTATTGCTCACTAACATAACTTATTTTATTTAAGCAATTTAATTATTTCATGCTTTTATTAGACTAGTTAGTTTCTACTCTTGGACTTGTCCATTTTCAAGTTCCAAGGAGACTAAAAAATTTCAAGTCCCGGGGATCCTTGTTTAAAGTCTAAGGCTCCCACTTTATTTTATTTCATTACGTTTGTTTTTATTTGTTTTATTTGATGATTAGATTATTTCAAGTTCTGGAGAGCCTTGATAACGAGCTCAGACTTCCATGATTTTATTTTACCAACTTTATGATTTTGCTAATTTATTTTATGTCCTTATGTTTTCATGAATATTGCCATAATCTAAACTCTGTTATGTGTTCATGTTTTAAATTTCTAAGTTCATTCATATATGTTTGTAAGTGATGTTGTTGCTATGCCAAAACGAATTTTTCAAGAATATAAATATTGATAATTCTTCTGTTATTCAACATCTTTTCTAAAAATCTTATTTTCAACACATAGGGAAACCTTTTCATCAAGAATAAAAATTTTAGAACAATTCATTTACCTAATTTTTTCTTATACACCAAACTTAAGAAAATTTTAATGGAAATACAACTTAAGATATTTTCTACATAAGCATGTAAAATCCATGTTTTGAAAAATAAGTTTTTAAATGAAGTTTTGAGATAGATATAAGATATTCAATGATTCAAAATAGATATTAAACCATGGCTTTTGGTTAAGTTTCATGTTTACAAAAATTTAAGAAAGGAGATTTCATTACAAGTCCAAAATTATTTTTCATAAAACTCAACTTTTATACTTTCCATGAAAATTGTTCCAATAAAAATTCTATTTTTAGCAACATCCCTAAGATCACACATGTATTATGAACTATTGTCATTACTATATGCTTTCTAAAAGTAGAAATATTTTATGAATTGACTTCGAGAGTACAAATGAAGTAAAATTTTGAAAATTAGAAAATCATAAGGTTTGAAACTTTCTGGATGCAATCTATTCCGAAGGATTCCAAGACTTAAATGATCTTAAATGTTAAAAATAACCTTAGGAATTGAGAGAGCATTTGAAATAGGCATAAAGTGACTACTCATACGTGAAAATCGGTGTTAAAATGAGTTAGTTATTGTAAACCCCGGTTTTCCTAATAGTCAAGTAAACTTTGGAAACCAGAAACCAAAACCCTAAACCGGATTAGTATAAGCTTTGTGAGAGAAACCTAGGAATAGATCCGGCTTTCCTTCGGTTTCAAATTAAAAGAACTTTTATAAAATAATTTAATGTGGAATTATAAACCCTCAAATTTTTTTGGAATCGGATTAGCCTAAAGACCTTAAACTAGAAGTCAACTGGAACTCTAAAGGTCAACAAAACCCTAATTAGACGTAATAGCTCAAAGTACGGTAATCCCGAATAAGCAACTCTGTGAGGATAAGTAGAATTTTAGCATGTAGAATAGCGGAATTGTCTAAGGTAACATAAAAAGATCATATTAGTAAAACCGCAACTCGTCTCGAACCCGATCAGATATGGTTCTTAAAAAACGTGTCTCGGAGTCCGGAATAGTAAAAATATTCCGAATATACTGTTAGACTAGTAAAAATATAAGGTTTTCAAAAATATCATTTTGTAATTTTTCGTAAGTAAAAATAAGATATCGCATTTATAGCGTATTTTCTTATTACCGGTACTTTATTAGTCATATCTACTTTACATTACACTATTCATTACTATTTTACACTATTCTTTTAATCTCTACTTTTTCTTACACCTACTCTTACAAACACCATAACCTATGACCTTTACTTTTTACCTTTCCATAACTTTATTTCACATCTATCTTACATATTATTTCTTTTAATTAACAAAAAGCAAAAAAATAAAATCTCTCCCCCTCTCTATCAAGATGAGCGCCCGCGCGCCGCCCCCCGCCCCCCCCCCCCCCCCCCCCCCCTTGTCCCCTCTCCTCAAATTTGTTTCAATTTTTATTTATTTTAATCATACAAAAATCCCTCCACATTTTCCTATAAATACCCCCTCCTCTTCCAAAATCTCTTCTTAAAACTCTCTCAAAATATCCTCCCAAAACTCTCTCAAATTTATTCAAAACGACTTCTACCAATAACTAAAACCCATAACCATATAACAATACCAAAGTCTTCTTTAGGTAACCATTCCATATTATTTTCTTTCTTCTCATGTCATGTAACTTTACATGACCATAGTTTAAGTTTCCAAAGACTAAATGTTATGGAAGCCACATTATGTTCATGTATTGTTCTTGTTCATGAAAATATATTTATGTTTATGTTATTATTTTTGTTCATATTATTGTTACTATATCTAAGTATTATTATCTATATATATACATACATATTCTTTAGAGCATATAAGCTCAATTGTAATTTATTTATTTTTATGCAATGCAATTTATTTATTATTCAATTGCAATTTATTTATTAATTCCGTTCCAATTTATTTATTCCTTGTTATTTTAAGACTAGTCTCTAGTCTTAGACTTGTCCATCAAGTCAAAACAAATTTTTTTTTCTTTCTTTCATTTTGGGACTAGTCTACTTCTTAGTCCCGGGAGCCTTAAAAAGCTAAGACTCCCAATACTTGAGTTTATTATTTATGTTATTTTGTTTGCTATTATTTTCTCATAATTCATGTTCATTTAAATTGTTGTCCAAAGTTTCAAGTTCTAAAAATAATTGACAAAAAGGAGATTTTCACACTTAAAAATAAGTTTATGTAAAGTATAAGATCTATGGTTTAAACAAAAATAAAGTTATATCTTTTCAAGTAACAAAAAGAACCCACTAAAATTTTTGAAACTACTTTTGTCATGAAAAGCTTCTTAAAACCTTTAATATTCCACTTTGTTTTTCAAAAGAAAATAATTGTTGGTACAAAAAATGATTTTCATGAAAAAGATAGCATAATGAAAGGATAAAGAATTTTCAAATAAAGATTTTTTCAAACAAATAGACAAAGAAATTTGTATAGGAAAAATAAATAGGAAAAATAGTAGTAATATAGAAAACATAGAAAGAAGAAAAGTCATTTTCAAAAAGTTACTTGGAAATATATACATAAGTCAACATAAAACATCTTTGGAAAACAAAGGAAACCAAATATTTATTTTAAGAGGCCTACAAAAAATGAATTCTTGTAAATTATATTTTTCTAAAAACTCCAAAATCGACATGATTTTACTTGAGCAACATGAATGGACAACAAACACTTGAGATGAATAAATATGAGCTAAGTAACCATAAAAAGAGAATTTTTTAACTATATAGATAACTAAGTATTTATCAAACAAATTTTGATTGATTGAACCAAAGTTGTTTTTGAATTGGAAAATCCGTGGTGAATTTTGTCGCCACTGTTTCAGAGCTATATGACCTTTTTTGTTAAAAATAATTTTAGAAATTGGTATATCTTTTCGAGTAGGTAGAAATTGGTATATTATATGCGCGATTCCAAGTTAAAATGACCAAGTTATGGCCATTTTAAGTTGGAACTTTCCTTTATACGAACTTTAACTTTCTTTTGACATTGTTTTGTCAAAATTTAAGAAAATCATCAAGAAACACTCATTGTGGGTATTTTCTTTGGCTAGGTGACTCCGAGGAAGGATACCTTTATCCCAAGATTATTTCGATTGAGTGGAGTGTGTGAACGACTCATCCATATAAAGAATAGTCGACATGGCATCGTGAGTTTATTTCCTTTAAATGCTATATTGTTGTGCTTGTAATTTAGTTGCATTAGAGCTAGGAAAAGATAAATGGATATGTATGTAATATAATTCTTTGAAAGAATCCTAAGAATATCGAGGTCGGAATTGATTTAAAATGTTTGTTTTAGGATAACACTTGCTTTGTATGAGATGCTTTGGTCACCTTAAACTTGATAATAATAATGTTATGATATCATAAATAAATGGATTCATGCATATCACGAAGTGAGTCACATTGCATTTTGGTTATTATCCTTGGGTGAGAAGGATAGTAAGCTCATGTCGAAAGCAACACTTGGCAGAGTATCCGAAAGCGATTGCTTGGCGGTGTTATGGAAAAGTAAATGCTTGGTGGAAGATCCGAAAGCAAGGCTCAATTCAAGTAGACTTCATATGCTTGGTGATATTGGTTGAAAGCATAAAAGTTTTTATTAAAACTACTTGTTTCGAGGTTATGTATCACCAAACCCTGAATGGAGGGCGCAAATCCATTCAACATATAGTTCTCGGAAAATTATATGCCTTGTTGCCCATGTGTTTGTTGCATTCCACTTGTTTGATTAAATAACTTGTTTGAAATTTTGTTACAAGAAGTTATTTATGGAAATAATTCTCACTAAGTCTGTTAGCTTATACCCCCATAGATATCTTTTATAGTTTCCCTATTTGTGGTTGAGGCCACGAGGACCCTGCGGCCAGGTACTTTCTTTTTGGATAAAGGAAATTTTAGCTGAAGTTTAGTATTAGAAATTATGTACAAATGTTCTTGTAATAGATTAGTGATTAAGGGAAATATCCCTAAGTTTGCAAAGATCATTGTTATAAGTGAATATTACGAATCCTCCTTTCTTAATATGTTATTGTATCTTCTTAAACTTCATAATTCCATGAATGGTCTTCTAAAGTTGTGAGAGTACGCCTTATACTTAATATAAAAGCTTTTGGGAATAGCTAAGGTTGTCATACTTAAGCTTTAATATTGAGTGTAGTGGACTGTCACGTTTAGGGTACCCTTTGGGGCGTGACAAAAATATTTTTTTAAAGTATATTTTAAACCATAAAAAGTTTTGATTTTGAAAAATTTTCTATTCTGGGCCTTCCCGAGATTATAGAAAAGTGAGCCCTGGAACTAGAAATTCAAAAAAATATTCATAATACTCATTAGAATCGCAATTTAATAAGGATTTCAAAAATATAATTTTTAAAATTTTCAGTTTATAAAAAGTACATATAGCATTTTTCTCATATTTTCTTAACTACCGGTAAAGTAATTATCTTGTTTACTATTCATTACTATTCACAAGTACAACCTACTACACACACAAGCCATACCCTAGTCTTACATCCTTACAAACACTCAATTATATTTTCTTTTCCAAGAAATTTTTGTCTCTTAGCAAATTATTACATTTAATACTTTGTATTACATAAATTACAAAATATAACAATTTCAACTCTCCCTCTCTCTCACTCTATGTATGGCCGACGCAACCCACCCCACCCCCCACCCCCACCCCCACCCAAATTTGGCTCCAGTTTGTTTTATTTTATTTCTTTTATAATACAGATAAACCCTTAATTTACTTCATATATATAGTCATTTACTCTCTTTCTCTTCTCATTTCTACTTTTTCAAAATTTTCGCTCAAAGTAAAATCCTCTCTTTTCTCTCCATATTGCCGTGAGCTTCCACTACACACGCACACGCACACAAACTCATGTCTTCTTCATTTTCCATTTGATTCAAGCCTTAGGTGATGAATCTTAACCCTTTTCTACCATTAAATCTTGTAATAGTAAGATTATTCATGAGTATTTTCACTTTTAGTCCCCATGAGCACTTGCTAGGGACAAGGAAATACTAATACATGAATATCAAGCCATCACAAGAGTGGATCTTGTGTTTAAATTGTTTTCATCAAATGATCTTCATGTTCATGCATATAATAGTAGAATAAAGTAGAGATCTTGCATAAAAATCCATATTCATGCTTTTAAACTACACTTCATACATCATAAGTAGTGGATCTAGCATTTAGATACTCATATTATACTTGACATTCATGATCTCATAGATATTTTATGTTTTCATGCATTAATGCTCATAAAGGCTTTTTCTTGTGTATATAAATATTGTAGTTAGTAAATCTTTAAGTAGATAAAACAAAAAACTTAAAAAGGAAAAGTTTTTCCTTGAAATATTCAAAAGAAAATTCGTATGACTTCAAAGCCATGTTTTAAAAACCCTTTTATCAACTCTAAAACTTATGTTTTATATGAAAAATGAAGGGTATAGGTAATAGATATCATTAAGTAATGATTTTTATAAGTTGAAATGAGTTTTGATGAGATTAATGTGTAAAATAAAGAGTAGAAACAATGTAGGAAATTTTGAGTTACTACTCAATTTAGGAAATTCGTAATTTTGGATTATTGCCATAAAAACACCTATTTTCCAAGCTCAAAATGAAAGTTTTATTTAATAAACGAAGTTCTTAAGGGATAGGTATATTAAAGCCTTAAATTTTAATGTATTAAACAAGTTTGTCCCAAAGAAAACTAAATTTCCAAAAATTCGGATTTTGGAATCAACCCTATTTGAAAACATGTTTACAAAGTGTAAAATGTAAATTTTTATGTAAAAATGAAGGTCTCAAGTAATAGATATAATGAAGATTCAATTCTAGCTAAGACAACTAGAAATTCCTAAAAAATAATTCCAAAACAAATAGAGATGATCAAAGCTAGGAAACTAGTTTTCTTAAAAGAAAACAATCATGGAGTCTTACAAATAAAAAGGTTCTAAAATTTTCTTTTAGTAAACATCATCAAAATCATGCATACATTAAACTCATAACATGCTATTCATGATAAGAGATCACTAATATTGCATGTATAATTGATTTATAAAGTAGAAATATTTCAAACATTTGCAAAACTATTTTCGAAACTGGAAAACCGTTACTAATCAGAACTGATCCTATTGTTTGTGACCCAAACATTTTCAAAACTTGAAAATAATATTAGAAATAGATAGATCTTTCAAATTAGATAGAAATCGATATATAATTTGCGAAATTCCGAGTTAAAATGACCAAGTTATGGCCGTTTTAATTCGAGACTTCCGCAAATAGCGAAAATTACAAATTTACTAAGTTTTGATGTATAGTTTGGATTAGTTAAGTGATGAAATTGTAAGCCCCGGAAAATTTCAGTAAATAATTCCAAGATGAACTTCGAAAATAAACCCTAAAAATCACTCTAAATTAAAACAGAACTTCGACTAGTCTTAAATCACGAACGAATCTACAAATCTCTTAATCTTGAGGAAAATAAGAATTCTTAAAAACAAAATAAGAACTCATCATACTTCAATTCCAAAACCACTACGTACGACAAATTTCATACGTAACTCCGATTTATAAAATCGGGGTAATATAAAGCCCAAAAACAAATTATTAAAAAGTAAATTATAATTAACCTTCGGAAATAAAACTCAATTCAAAGAATTCCGAAAACGTCGAGAGATATTAAATACTTACAAAATCAAATTTAAAATAATTTTTTTAAATCAAATATGTTGTATAAACATAAAATATCAGTTTCCAAATTGGCAAAGATCTAAACCAGAAAATCACCCGAAAACCCTAAGTGGAATATAGTAGTTTAAGTCCGGCAATCTCGCGTCCTTAACCCTAGAGGCCGAGGTGTAGTTTAAGTGTGTAGAATAGCTTGTAGTAAAATAAGTTCGCTTAAAAATATCAGATTGGTAAATTTTTACCTATTCGAACCCGTTCGGATATAGACTTCGAAAACGTGTCCCGGGCTCAAGATATCAAAATATACCATTAGCACGTTAGACTCGTAATTTCATAAGATTTCTAAATATATCAGTTATATAATTTTTCGGTTATAAAAGTTACAGTTATAACCTTTTTATCGTATTTTCATTACACCGTTAGTCTTTTGCACTATTCACTTCTATTTCATTACACAATTTTATTATTCTTATAAAGCCTTATATTTTTAGATAAATATTTTATATATTATAGAAAATTTTGTTTTTCTAAAATTTAGTTCGTTTCAGGCTTATACGGATCAGATTCTGTTTAAGACCCGATACTAAAAATAAAATAAATTAATTTAATAATTGAAAAATATTTATATTTTCATAAAATAATTTTTTAGAATTTTTGGGTTATAAAAATATCATTTGTAGCCCATATTCGCGTATTTTGATCATACCGATAAATTATTTGATAATTCACTAAAATAAATTAATTAATTATGTTATTTTTATTATGAAAAATCTGCTACAAATATTTGGAATGAATTTCCTATTTTTATTTTATTTTATTTTATTTTATTAAAAAGTACTCTTACAACCCATACTTTCAAGTACACCTTTCACACATCACTTCTTTTTCATTTCAATCTTTCTACACTTCATTATCAATTCTTGGCAGATTTTTTTGACTCCTTTTTGGCTGCCTTTTATCCTTTGAAACCCTTCAAAAATTAATTAAAATAACTCTTTTTCAATCCTTCTTCAAAAAGCTTCACATACCATTAATTACATTACAATTTCAAGTCAAAATTCAAACAATTTCCCTCTTTCTCTTCTCTCAAATCACGTGCAGCCCCCTCCCCCAAAATCTGCCTTGTTTTATTTTTTTTTCTTCTCTCTTTCATTTAATACAATTCTTCTCTCTCTCTTTCATTTACACCTTTTACCTTTTCTTCCTTATCTTTTTCTCTCTCTTTTTCCTCTCTTTCTTTCTTCATTTCCTCTTGTTCTTACATGAAAAACAAGCTGCCCCATTCCAATCTCTTCTACACTTCATTCTTGAAGATTTTTAAGCAAACTTTCTTCTCAAAGCTTCCATAGGTGATATAGGTAAAGTATAGTGAGAGTTTCATGCATCAAATGACATTCCATAAGCTTAAAAGCTAAGGATGATGATGCCAAAAATGAAACACTCCTCTTCTCTATGATTATTATCTTGTATCATTATTATTTTCTTGTTTAAAGTAGTTATATTTTGTAGATCTAACTTTTTGTAGCTTTGATTTTTGTTTATGCTTTAGATCTTGTTATTGAGTTATTATTTTTGTTATTGCTTATGATTTATACATATATTCATCATTCACATAACTATTATAATGATTCATGCATTTATAACTAGATCTAGTTGTTTTAGGTCCATACATGCATTAGACTTTTGTTTTATGTTCATAAACAACTTGTAGAAGCATGATTATAGTAGGAAAGTTTTAGAAAACTCAAGACCTATTTTATTTTCAACAAAAATCATTTTTGAAAATTCGGATGAAAAATGAACCATATTTAGAAAAGTTATTTTTCAACTTCAAAATGTGTATTTTTCATTTAAAATGAAGGGCTAAGGGAATAGATAACTTAAATGAGTGATTTTGATGAGTAAAGTTTAGATCTATGAGTTTATAGTTTACTACCATGGGTTTCTTTTATATTTATGTTCATATTAAGTGTAGATCTTGGTTTTGAACTCAAACAAAAATAGTGAAATTCGTATTTTGGCAAGACCCCATTTAAAAACCACTTTCCAAGTGCAAAATGAAATTTTTACTTGAGATAATGAAGGCTTAATGTATATATAGCATCAAGACTTCATTTTATATGATTCAAAGATGATTTTCAAAATTAATTTTCAAAAAAAATCTATTTTCGGATTTTGGCCAAGGCATATTTTAAAAACATGTTTTCCAACTCAAAAATGAAGTTTTTATTCAAGATATGGAAGGCTCTTAAGATAGGATATGTAAGGAATGGATTTTCATAAGTTTAGATAGATTTTATCAAAAGATATGTCCAAAAATAAATTTTGTAAATTCGGATCTCAACCAAGGTCAATTTTGAAAACCTATTTTTCAACTTCAAAACAAGATTTTTATTAAGGAAATGGAAGCCTTAAGGGATAGGTTTGATTAGGAAATGGTTTTTGAAAGACTAAATGAGTTTTACAAAGAAAACAAGCTCAAATGAATTTCTCAAAATTCGGATTTGAAAATAGTCACTATTTAAACACCTATTTCCAAATGCCAAAATGATAATTTTTATAGAAAAATGGAAGTCCTAGAGAATATATGTAATACAGACCAAGTTTTGACAAGATAAGAGAAGTTTATCAAAATATAATCATAGGATAACAAATGGTTTCCAAGAATAGGTTAAACAATGTTTTCATTCTTTAAAATTTTGTAAAATTCGTACTTAGGCAAACCACTTATGTGAACACCTATTTTCTAACCCCAAAATGAAGGTTTTTGTTGAAATAATGAAGGTGATGGTTATATAGGTCATCAAGGTTGAATTTTGCTAAAAGCAAACATGATTTTACAAGAAGAAAAACTATTTTTCTTAAGTCTAGTAAAATTCAAAGTTTTGCAAAGTAAAGGTTTTCAAAAAGAATTCTTGGTACTATATGTATACATATAGGTAGATCATCTCATAACCTTCATAACAATAGCTTGTAGGTAATACATATATGCATGATGCATTGTAAAAATAAAGTATGAAAATTGAGTTTATCCAAAATTTGTAAATTCGGATGATTTCAAAACCATGCCTTAAAAACCCATTTATCAACTCCAAAACTTGTGTTTTATATGAAAAATGAGGAGTTTAGGTCATAGGTATCATCAAGTAATGACTTTGATAAATTAAGATAGGATTTGCTAAGAAAAATATATAGAACAAGGAGTAGAAATGAAGTAGGAAAAATTTGAGTTGTTGTCATTTTAAGAAATTCGTAATAATGGAGTAATGGCATGAAAACCCATATTTTTCAAACTCAAATTAGAAGTTTTATCAAGAAATGAAGTCCTTAGTGGCTAGGCATGGTTGAGCCTTAATTTTCTAAGTATCAAATGATTTTTACTTAAAGGAATCACCACAAAAAATTTTTACAAAATTCGGATTTTGGAATCAACCCTACTTGAAAACATGTTTACAAAGTGCAAAATGAAATTTTTATGTAGAAATGAAGGTCATAAGTAATAGATATAATGAAGACTCAATTTTAACAAAGATAATTATATTTTCTTAAGAAATAAATCCAAAACAAATGGAAATGATCAAAGTTAGAAAACTAGGTTTTTCATAAGTAGTTGTTATTATGGTCTTGCAAAATAAAAAGTTATAAAAAATTTTTTTTAGCAAGAATCATCAAGATCATGCATGCATCAAACTCATCTCATGTCATTCATGTTAGGAAATCATTCATATTGCATGTATAGCTAATCTATATAATAGGAACATTACAAATATTTACAAAACTATTTTTTTAATTGAAATCGCTACTGTTCTGATCTGATCCGACTTTTTCAAGCTTCAAAGTTTTCAAAACTTAAATATAATATTAGAATTAGATAGATCTTTCGAAGTAGATAGAAATCGATATATAATTTGCGAGATTCCGAGTTAAAATGACCAAGTTATGGCCGTTCTAAGTTGGAATTCCCGCTTAGGACGAGAATTGCGAATTTGATAGTTTGTATAGATAGTTTGGATAGTTAAGTGATGAAATACTTATTAGGGTATTTCTTCCTTTTTAGGTGACCCCGATATCGACATTCCTTACCACCGGATTACTTGTACTAAGAGATCGGTGATCCAATGGCTGTATGAGTATTACTTCCGATTTCATTTATTGTATGTGATTGTAATAATAGTTGCACTAATATTTGGTAAAGATAAAATGGATATGCATGATGGGGACGAATGGGGACTATGTATGCTTGTTGTTGATATGAGAAATGGAATAAGAATATCGAAGCCGAGTGATTAACTATTGCTTGTATAGATGAATTAGAATTGATTGTTTGTGATTATTGATTGATCACTTAAAAGAATTGGTGTAATTGATTATTCGGAATTGAAGATGAAATTGAACTCATTCATATCACGATGGGGATGGAGCATTAGCATTTGTTGGTTTATCGTTGTCTTAAACGATTTTATAATTCATAGTTGTCTGTAAGCTGAAACGGTCTTAGTTCGTACTGCGGGATTCGTTAATCTACCCCGGGATGGAGCGCAAGTCCATCCACATATGATTTCCAGCAGGTCATATGTTTGTTGAATTCACGTGTTTGATGCATATCACTTGTCTGACTAATCACTTGATTATATGATGTGTTATAAATGTAATCCTGGAAGTTCTTACTCATTAAGCTAGTGTAGCTTATACATCAATAGATGTTTAAATGAACAGGTTATCTCAAGAATGCTAAGTGGGGACCGTGATGGTTAGAGCCGAGAATGATTTCGGGATTCTGGTAAGGAATAAGAATGCTTGAAGTTATTAGCTAGGTTTTATGATTTGCCTTGTAATAGCTTTATGTAGTAGAATCTTTTGATGATTGTAATCGAAGTTTAATGATTTGTATTTTGAAGAATAGTGAATTGAATTTCCTTTACATTGTTACTCAAGTTGTATCAATATAAAATGTATTTCTCTAATGTGTCTCCTCTATGTGTGAGATGCCTTGTACATAGTATGGAAGCCTTCGCATGACTGAGGCGGTCATTCCTAGGCTTTAATATTGTGTACGGCAGACTGCCACATTTAGGATACCCTTCGGGGCGTGATAGAAATACTTATTAGGGTATTTCTTCCTTTTTAAGTGATCCCAAAACCGACAAATCTTTACCACCGGACTATTATTACTAAAAGACCGATGATCCATGGCCGAGTGAGTATTACTTCGATTCCATTTATTGTATGTGATTGTAATGATAGTTGCACTAGATATTTGGCAAAGATAAAATGGATATGCATGATGGAGATGAATGGGAATTATATATGGTTGTTGTTGATATGAGAATTTGAATATAAGAATATCGAAGCCGGGTGAATAATCATTGTTTGTATAGTTGAATTAGGATTGACTGTCTGTTGTTGTTTATTGATCACTTAAAGAATTGGTATAATTGACTATTCGGAATTGAAAATGAATATGGACTCATTCATATCATAATGGGGATGGAGCATTAGCATTTGTTGGTTTTCCGTGATCCTAAACAGTGTAAAAGTTGGTCAATCATGATCCATAAAACGAATAAATGAGTTGGTTAATCGTGATCCATAAAACAAATTTATAAGTTGGTTGCCCATGAGCCTAAACGGTGTCGTACAACAGGATTCGTCAATCTGCTAACCAGGGATGGAGGGCACAAGTCCATCCACATATAATTTCCAGCTGGTCATATGTTTGTTAATTTCATATGTTTGTTGCATATCACTTGTCTAGCTAATCACTTGTTTGAATGATGTGATATAAATGTGATCTTGGAAGTTCCCAATCACTAAGCTAGTGTAGCTTACATCCCTACAGTTTTTATTTTTTGCAGCACGAATTCATATGCCTTAGATCGAAACAAGCTACAGCTTAGGTATAGGAGCTAGGCGTTTCCTCTAGAAGTTGTATTCAGATTTGATTAGACTTCCGTAGGAAACCAAAAGATTCTAGATGACTATAATAGATCTCTAATTAATATTCTTTTGTGGGGGAATACCCCTTAGATTTTGTAACTAATCGTATATGTGTTTTGATTTATTTTCTAATGCTGTTGAATGTCGAATTAAACTCTTTAACTCCATCTGGTCGAGTATTCTATTGCCGTAAAGGGACGCCTTACATCTATACAAGACTTCCGAAGGACTTGGGTAGTGATTCGTGAGTCTTATATAGCATGTGGCGGACTGTTACGTTTAGGGTACCGCTATGGGGCGTGACAGTTATGGTCGTTTTAAACTAGAAATTTAGTAACCAGCAAAAGTATTATGAATAGAAGCAACATAGTTATAAATTTAAGTAAGACCTATTACGAAATACCCATTCAAGGCATTTCTTTGTTCAGGTAACCAGGATTACGAGACTCCTTTTCCCGAAGATTATTTCAATTAGGAGCTACTCTAATGGACTAGTGAGTTTTTCTTCTTAAATTCATTACTTATTTGTGTTTATAAAGTAGTTACACTAGCATATTAAGGAAAGATAAAAATGGATATGTATTAGGATTATCAAGGGTTAAGCATGTGTTTCTTTGCTTGTGTGTGTCACGCCCCAAGGGGTACCTTAAACGTAACAGTCTACCACACTCAATATTAAAGTTTAAGTATGACAACCTTAGCCACTCCCAAAAGTTTTTTATTAAGTGTAAGGCATGCTCTTACAAATTTAAGGACCATACATGGAGTTATGAAGCTTAAGAAGATATAATAACATATTAAGAAAAGAGGATTCATAATATTCAATTTACTTATAACAATGATCTTTACAAACTTAGGGACATTTCCCTAATTCACTAATCTATTACAAGAATATTTGTACATCATTTCTAATACTAAACTTCATCTAAAATTTCCTTATCCAAAAAGAAATTACCTGACTGCAAGGTCCTCGTGGCCTCAACCACATAAGGGAACTGCAAAAGATATCTATGGGGGTATAAGCTAACAGGCTTAATGAGAACTATTTCCATAAATAACTTCTTGTAACAAAATTTCAAACAAGTTGTTTAAGCAATCACATGAAATGCAACATACACGTGGGCAAACAAGGCATATAGTTTTCCGGAAACTATATGTTGAATGGATTTGCACCCTCCATTCGGGGTTTGGTGATACATAACCTCAAAACAAGTAGTTTTAGTTAAAAAGATTTATGCTTTCGACCAATGTCGCTAAGCATGTGAAGTTTACTTGAATCGAGCCTTGTTTTCGGATCTTCTGCTAAGCATTTCCTTAACGCCGCCAAGCAATCGCTTTCAGACACTCCGCTAAGTGTTGCTTTCGACATGAGCTTACCATCCTTCTCACCCAAGGATAATAACCCAAATGCAATGTGACTCATTTCATGGTATGCCTGAATCCATTTATTTATTATATCATAATATTATTATTATCAAATTTAAGGCGATCAAGAATTTCATACAAAGCAAGTGTTATACTAAAACAATCATTTAAATCAATTCCGGCCTCGATATTCTTAGGATTCTTTCAAAGAATTATTTTACATGCAAATCCATTTGTCTTTTCCTAGCTCTAATGCAACTAAATAACAAGCACAACAAGTATAGCATTTAAAGGAAATAAACTCACGATGCCATATCGACTATTCTTCTATACGGATGAGTCATTCACACACTTCACTCAATCGAAATAATCTTCGGGATATAGGTATCCTTCCTCGGAGTCACCTAGCCAAAGAAAATACCCACAATGAGTATTTCTTGATGATTTTCTTGAATTTTGACAAGACAATGTCAAAAGAATGTTAAAGTTCGTATAAAGGAAAGTTCCAACTTAAAATGGCCATAACTTGTTCATTTTAACTCAGAATCACGCATATAATACACTGATTTCTACCTACTCAAAAAGATCTATTTATTTCTAAAAACTATTTTTATCAAACTAAACCATTTGGTCCCCGAAATAGTAGTGATAAGATTCACTACGAATTTTCCAACTCAAAAACAACTTTGGTCCAATCATTAAAACTTTACTTGATAAATACTTAGTTATCTATATAGTTGAAAAATTCTATTTTTATAGCTACATAGCTCATATTTATTCATGCTCAAGTGTTTGTTGTCAAATCATGTTTCTTGAGTAAAGAAATATTAATTTTTAAAAACTATTGTTTTACAAGAAATTCATTTTGTGATTGGTTTTGAAATGAATACTTCGATTCTTTTGGTTTTAAAGAATCACTTTATTTTTAACTTATTACTCTTCTAGATGACTTATTTTTTACTTATTACTTTTCTAGATGACTTTTGAAAAACAATTTTTCTTTTTCTAAATTCTTGTGTTGGTCCTATGTATGTTCTACACATTCCTTCTTTGACTATTTATTTTGAAAAAATCTAAACTTGAAAAATCCTTACTCTTGCTTCCAAGGTTTTTGCTATGTTATGTTTTCGTAGAAAATCATTTTTGTATATAAAATCATTTTCTTTTGAAAAACAAAGTGGGATAATAATTGATTTAAAAAAAAAAAAAAAGCTTTTCATAACAAAAGTAGTTTCTAAAATTGTAGTGGGTCTTTTGTAACTTGAAAAGAATGACTTTATTTTTATTAAATCTTAGATTTTATACTTCACATAAACTTATCTCTAAGTGGTTAAAATCTCCTTTTGTCAATTATTTATAGAACTTGAAATTTTGGACAACAATCTAAATGAACATGATTTATGAGGAATAATAACAAACAAAAATAACATAAATAATAAAGTCAAGTATTGGGAGTCTTAGCTTCTTCAAGGCTCCAGGGACTAAGAAGTAGACTAGTCCCAAAATAAAAAAATTTATTTTGACTTGATGAGGACAAGTCTAAGACTAGAGACTAGTCTTAAAATAACAAGGAATGAATAAATAAATTGCAATGGAATAAATAAATAAATTGCATTGCATAAAATAAATAAATTGCAAGTGAGCTTATATGCTCTAAAGAATATGTGTATATATATAGATAATAATACTTAGATATAGTAACAATAATATGAACAAAAATAATAACATAAACATAAATAGATTTTCATGAACAAGAACAATACATGAACATAATGTAGCTTCCATAACATTTAGTCTTTGCAAACTCACACTACGGTCATGTTAAGTTACATGATATGAGAAGAAAAAAAACAATAGGAAATGGATACCTAAAGAAGACTTTGGTTGTATTATGTGGTTTTGGTTTTTGTTGTAGGTAGAAGTTGTTTTGGAATTATTTTGAGAGAGTTTTGGAGGATATTTGGAGAGAGTTTTGAGAGAAGATTTGAGAGAGTTTTTATAGAGAATTTATGGATAGTCAATGTGTGAAAGAAGTGAAAGATTAGGGGGGTATTTATAGGAAAGCGTGGAGTGATTTTTGTATGATTAAATTAAATGAAAATTGAAACAAATTGAGAAGAGAGGGGGAGGGGCATGCGCTGGCCATCATGGAGAGGAGAGAGAGAGTGATTTAATTTTGTATTTTTGTTGATTAAATATAATAATAAGTAAGGTAGATGTGAAATAAAGTTATGGGAAAGG